>BKCP01005028.1:435127-518628 GCA_008636005.1 Striga asiatica | reverse complement strand
AATTTATTGAGAAAACAGATAGAAGAAAACAGGGAAGAGAAGAGAAAGGCTATGCACGGACAGAGGAAGACGCGAGGAACACGATTAATCGTGGAGGGAGACCGCACCCGTACACGAGGGAGATGATCTTATTCTCTTTCTTTTATCTTTAATTATTATGTTAGCTTAGATTTTATTTCTAGTTCCGGGGATGTCGAACCCTACGATTGACGATGTTTAATTTACGTGGTTGATGATTGAGTTATCTTTTTGGAATTGTTTGTGTTATTTTGAATAATTATCCATGATATGTTGAGTCTTATTTAGATTGATCATCTAGATTAGGCTTTTCATATTTATAGCTAAATTAGACATTCAATCCGTAAATGTTGTTATGTTTAATTCATAAGAGGCAACTGAAAGACGGTAACTATCGGGGATAACACGACCTATTTAACTGAACGAACGTTGTTGAGTTCACTACTTAGTCTAGCCTATTTTTCTAACTCGTAAAGCGGCTAATTGTATTAATTCTTGAAAATATTTTTCTGGACTGTACAAGAAGTCAGGTTAATCATAGATCGTCTCGCGGTTAAATTAAAAATAAGAAAAAACTCGGGTAACAGACCGTGTCGTTACCTAGGGCTAATAATTCCATAAGTTAACGAAATTTGATACTAAAATTGATTAGACGAGTCAATCGACGATATAGACGGAACCGTGAACTAGAAACTTTTCCATTTACTTGATTAGTTATCTTTATTAGTTGTATTTGATATTTTATCATTGTCCGTGATTTTAGTAGCAAATTGATTTAACCAAACCCCCTTTTTAATTATTATCTTCGTGATTTCAATTACAGAAAAATAATTGCAACTCGATCACATACTCTCTGTGGGTTCGACCCTTGCTCACTATTACTACTAGTTGGTAGAAGTCGGTTAAGGAAAAATATAAAGTATAATTTTGCCGCGTTGCGACACGCGGTCAAATTTTGGCGCCGTTGCCGGGAAGTGACGGAATTGAGTAGTTAATTTCTTTTCTATTAATAGAAATTAGGTTTAGTTTCCATAATTAATTTCATTTTATTTTCATAGTTTCAGTTATAATTCCCCCGTGTTACTTTTTATTTCTTTTCATTTTCTGCTCCCAGGAGTATGGGGTCCCTCCATATTCTGCCGGACAGAATACATCAACTCTATACTCTGCTGGAGTAACCATTATTTGGCACTTTTTGATTGAGTTTGGCTCAACGTTTTGAGAATGACAGCCTATTATCACGACTTTTATACCCACCGTGCACCTTACCAGTATGAGAAGGAGATACGAGGCCCGTGGATTGGAGATCGAGGCGTAAGACGAACTAGTGGTTGGCAAAGAGACGAGCAAAATTACTTCTATCGCGATGAGTATGCATACCGCTTGAGAGAGCACTCGAACTCTTTCCATTAGCACACTGAGCCATTTGTTGAGAACAACCTTGCTCCATCTCTCGAGGATATGATGAAGGAATTCATGTTGAACACCCTTAACTTTCAACAAAGAGTTGAAATGAGCCTCAAGAGCCAAGAATTAAGCATAAGGAATTTACAAGGCCAAATGAGCCAATTGACGAAACAAGTGGATCGACTAACGTATCGACCTGAAATGAGTACTATGAGTTCAGGCGTCACCTATCTGTGCAGCGAGGACCTCGAGGAACCTGAAGAGTGCACATACGAGCCGGAGAACAAAAAAATCACGAATATAGAGAAAACAGAGTCGAAACAGCCCAGTACGGGGTGCCCCATACTCAGCCTGATACACCCCATACTCGACTTGCTGGAGCCGAAAAATGTATCGTTCTTCCCACTCTTGTGCCGATAGAAGCTGAACCATGTCCTTTGTATTCTAATATGAAGTGGGTGTTGAGCAAAGATCCACTGAAGCATGTCTGAGGCCTTCGTATACCTCATCTTGAGATGATCGAGACAAACGTAAGGCGCAAATGGGATTTTGTTGAGGCGGTAACCGTGATCGAGCGCGAGTTGCTACACATTCTTGAGGAATTAGCGTCATGGAGAAAAGATCCGGTGAAGCACCCGACACTGAGGATAGGGGATGCCACCAAACATAGCGTGGTGAGATTGTGACCTCCCTTGAGGCCACCTTCGAAACCACCATGGATCCTTTGATGAAAAGGAGCAATAAGTCGGGCCAACGACAATAAAAAGATGGCGCTTGTTAGGAGAAAACCCGATGGTGTGCATGGTTCGGTCGACTTCATCTGCATTGACTAAGGTGAACTCGTTTCTTTTACCTCTGTTTTTGTTCTTTTATCTTATTTGATTGTCGATGATATGTGTAAGCTCTAAGTTTGGAGAGGTACTTCTTGGTGAGCATTCATGATTTATTATATCATTATATTTTTGCCCCTTGGAGTTTGAGTTCTTAAATTATTGCATCATATTTGCTTGTCTTGTGTGAGCGTGAGGTTGCATGTATGTAGAATTTTGCAATGATGATATGAGAGTTGGTTTGGATTTATTGTTCTAGTTTAAATGGCTTGAATTAATTCATTTGGTTAAATTCTTGAGGTGTATTATTTTGGGGACAAAGACATGATGGTTAATATTTTTGTGAGTTATTTGTGGTGAGTTGGTTTTGAGACGATTTGTATTGTTGAGATGTGCTTGTGATTGCTTTAATCAATGTTGATTATGTTTGGGGACTTGAAGTTGAAAGTTGGAATTTCTATGTCTCATAGTCGAAAAAAAAGATGGAATAAGGAGAATAATTGGTGGAGTTGAAGAGTGATTGCTATTATTAAAAAAAAAAAAAAAAAAAATTGGGCTGCAACAGCTGCCAATCCGTGGGGGGTGCATAAATCCAATAACTTTCGTATCTTAAAAAAAAAAAAAGAAAAAAAAAAAGATATAAGAATTGGAAAATGAGACGTTTAGACTTCGACTAGAAACAGAAGGGAACTTGACTAGTTTGAAAAGAGAGGAATGTCATGAGTTGCATTGATCGATACATTCGATATAAAGATTGACAAACTATAGTGGTCACTTGGATTGATACTTGATGTGTTTGCGTTCTTAGAATAAGTTCGTCTTGAGTCTGAATAAATTTGTTTGAGTTATTTAAACTATGCACTTATAGGAGAATTGTGAGACCCTGAGTAAAGTTCCACGTATTTATTTTCTTGTCCATCTATGTGCTTATAGTTTTAAGTTGCTTGGGGACAAACAACAGTTTAAGTTTGGGGAGATTTGATAGGTCGAAAAATGTGCACGTGTTATATGTTTACTGATGTATTTTGATACACATAATTGATTCGCACATTTATAGTTTTTTGACTTATTTATTTATTAGATGGATTCTGGTGCTTTGATACTTTTATTGTTTATTTTAGAATGTTGGAGTGTTTTTATGGACGACGAGACGTCGAATGAAGGTTAAAACAGACAGTATGGGGGAGTCCCATACTCTTCTGCCAACAGAGCTGGTATCCCATACTCGGCCCCAATATAGGCCACATATTTGGATTCCAAGAATGGATATATTATGTAATGGGCTAACATTTGAATGTGCTAAGTGAAGGTGGGCTTATTTTATTAGTATTAGTGGGTTCATGACTCATTATTAATTCAATTGGGTTGCATGTGGAGAACCAAATTTGTAATATAGGGGGAGGAATTATTGGGGATTGAGAGGGGGCACCCACATTTATTTAGTACAAAAGGCACGCAGCTACCAAGAAAAAGGGGAGAAAAGATATTCACGCAGCCCCCATTGAAAACAGATAGAAGAAAACAGGGAAGAGAGGAGAAAGGCTATGCACGGACAGAGGAAGACGCGAGGAACACGATCAATCGCGGAGGGAGACCGTACCCGTACACGAGGGAGATGATCTTATTCTCTTTCTTTTATGTTTAATTATTATGTTAGCTTAGATTTTATTTCTAGTTCCGGGGATGTCGAACCCTACGATTGACGATGTTTGATTAATTTACGTGATTGATGACTGAGTTATCTTTTTGGAATTGTTTGTGTTATATTGAATAATTATCCATGATGTGTTGAGTCTTATTTAGATTGATCACCTAGATTAGGCTTTTCATATATATAGCTAAATAGACAATCAATCCGTAACTGTTGTTATGTTTAATTCATAAGAGACAAGCAGAAGATGGTAACTATCGGGAATAACACGGCCTATTTAAGTGAATGAACGCGGTTGAGTTCACTACTTAGTCTAGCCTATTTTTCTAACTCGTAAAGCGGCTAATTGTATTAAATCTTGAAAATATTTTTTTGGACTGTACAAGAAGTCAGGTTTAATCGTAGAGCGTCTCGCGGTTAAATTAAAAATAAGGAAAAATTCGGATAACAGACCGTGTCGTTACCTAGGGCTAGTAATTCCATAAGCTAACGAGATTTGATACCAAAATTGATTAGACAAGTCAATCAACAGTGTAGACGGAATCGTGAAATAGAAACTTTTCCATTTATTTGATTCGTTATCTTTACTTGTTGCATTTGATATTTTATCATTGTCCGTGATTTAAGTAGTAAATTGATTTATCCAAACCCCCTATTTAATTGTTATCTTCGTGATTTCAATTAAAGAAAAATAATTGCAACTCGATTACACACTCTCTGTGAGTTCGACCCTTGCTCACTACTACTATTAGTTGGGAGAAGTCGGTTAAGGAAAATATAAAGTATAATTTTGCCGCGTTGCGACGCGCGGTCAAACATCCCCTAAAATTGAATAAAAATCTAGTCTAACATACTAATAATGAAATAAATAGAAGATAAAAGAGAAAAAAATAATATTCTCCCCTTGTATGCGTGTGCGGCATCCCTCCGCGTGTGTAGCCTCTTCGTCTTTTCTCCCGTGTATGATCTCGCAGTCTGTGTACTCTCTTTTCTCTCTTTGTGCGTCCTTTTCTTTGTCGTAAAATAGTGCCCGTAAAAAGTAAATCTCCAGCCCTCGTGAGTGTCCTCTTTTATTAATTCTCCCTCACGGCTTCTCACAAATAATTCACAAACAACCTATTTGTTTTGACCAATCAAAAAATTCCAGTCAAATAAATTGCTCTCTAAAACGTGAGTCTCCAAGAAAATAGAAACTCTCCTCAGTGAGTTACTCTCTCACATTTTGTTTCCTTGTTCAAATAATTGGTCTTCAACAAATTAATTAAACCCACCTCCCGTCTAAGTCTCAAAACCGAAGTGAAACTAAATCCCCAAGCTTTTCACCTCTCGGCCCAAAATCTACTCGGCTGCCATCTCATCAAGACCACATCATTAATAGACATAACATCAAATAGTGCGTTAACTGCAAAATAAACACAAAATTCAAATATTAGTGTATATCCATTCACAAAATAAAATACGTGAACTTCAATAATATACTCATCTCAAATGCTCAAATATACAAATTAAATCACAAAATGATACAAGATTTCTTATGTATCAAATACACATCAAGCAACTCACATGCACACATATTAACGGTATTTTGGTGTTGTGAAAATATGAAAATCAAAACGCATCATTCGGTATTATATCTCAAATCTTAATCACAACAACCTTGAGACTGACAAAAATAAGTTTTACGAGTGCATTCAAAAAGTCAAATTTAATGTTTATCACCACCCATGAACCTAATTTTAAAGATTATACAAAGTAACCATGTTAAAACACATGCAAAATATCCAGGGACGGATCTAAAAATTAAGAATAGACTGGGCTAGTATTTTAAATACTCATTTTCATGAAAAATCACATAATATTTTTTTTTCAAATATTCACTGAACTTGTGCTCGACGAACTTTTACAGAATAAAATTCATCAATAATAGAATCTATACTTACACTATCAGTAAACTCCCGTTCGATGAAGATAATCAAACAATCTTCGAGAAAACCATCACCAATCTTGTTACGAACTGTTGTCTTCACATGCTTCATGGATGAAAATGCTCGTTCGGTTGTAGCAGTAGAAACCGGTAACGTCAGAATTAGATGGATTAATCTAGTTAACATAACATACAACTTCGATCTACCACTCTCGGTTAATTTCTTGCATAATTCAACGAGCGTAGATGCCTGAAAACTCTTAAGCACATTGGTAACGCAAAACACTCCGACCGGCTTGAAATCAGCTTGCCTCCTTCTTCCTCGCCGGTAGAACGCCACGTTCCTGCACAGAACTCTCACACCGGAGGGGTTTTCTGGTGAAGAGCCTCCGATGCTTAAGTCAATATGTGTTTGTTCAATTCTCCAAAGTAAAGAATGGATAAATTGTAGGCTACAAGAAAAGACCCACTCCCATATATATAGAAGTGAGATACCTGCCATAGGAATTGCCCGACTTTTGGTGAGCTGTCCTGCCCGTCCGTACAGACATAGTGTGCGTGTGTCAGAGATTGCCAGAGGTGGTTTTCACCACTATCACTCTGCACCAATATATTCTCGCCACGTGTCCCTTTGAGCTGAGGGAGATTATTCTTCTGCGCAAGCCGTTGGATCTTCTAACGCCATCCACGCGCCTTCTCGCGTTCAAGCTACGCTCTAGACTGCTCTTCACCCGTTGAGTGCTCGATCTCCTCCCTTTTGGTCGATCCTCGACCAGTTCTGCTATTCTGCTCGATCTCCTCCCTTTTGGTCGATCCTCGACCAGTTCTGCTATTCTGCTCGATCTCCTTCTTTTTGGTCGATCATCCTTCTACCGATCCTGTTTTCTCCACTTCGAGGTTGCTCGACCGATGATGCAAACCGGTCTATTTCTCAGCTATATAATATCCCATATCATCTAGTCCCCCCCACTCTGGTCGAGTCTAAATGACTCGATCTAAGAGTGAATCCCGGCTGTCTTCTTCGTTCTACCACCCTCTCGACCTTCTGCTTGCATCTGATCTCCTCTCCTTATCTCTTCTGTCGAGGCCACCACCATTCTTCGACCATGCGATCGATTTTATGATGCGTTTTAAATTGTCTTTCATTCCCATTTATTACTAGCGTAATTTCCGCCTGCCATATGTCCTTTCCGTTTAGTTCCTTTAATCATCGTGCCTCTTCGCGATTTGTGCCGCTTCGCTATCTTTGCCCCTTTAATTTTTTCCACTGTTGGATCTTCTTTTATCTAACGGTCATCTCCCTTAACTTGTCACCTTATTCATCTGTACTCCTATAAGTACGGTACTTAGCCAATTTTTCGACTTTTCTCACCTTTTGCAATTTCGAACTCCCTTGCGCTCTGATTTCTTCCTCTGCAAATTGTTCTTTCCTGCTCTCAGCGTCTTTTCATGCAATTTCCGGCGACCACTTCTCTACTGCAACCATGAGTAAGTCTTCTATGCTTCAATTTACATTTATGTGCGTTTATTTTGTTAAATTTTCCGATTTTCTCTTTTGTTTCTTCTTTTTCCCAAATCCCTCTCGTCTCATTTGCGGCAAAAAACCTCCTTCTTTGCTTTCAAAAACCCTAACTCCTTTTTCTTCCTCTCACTTCTTCATTCTGCTTTTCAGATTCCGCTGATTCTAACGCACCAAGCCACCACTCTGTCGAAGACAAGATGACCACATCATCCTTCCCCGCTCATCGGCCTATTCTCACTCACCTTCCCGCTCCGTCGAAGAGATCTACAATCCCACTCCCCTCAGGGCTTTTCGCCCTTCTGATTGTGCCACATCCTCTCTTCCTCGCCGACCTACTCGTCTGATTGACGAATCAGACGAGGATTCCCTTGACCACATCCCCCTTAATCGCCGTCGGCCGGCGTTTGGGGCTTCTGACGCTGCAGAAGAAGCTCTAGATGCTGCTGAGGAGGATGAAGATAATACTCCCCTTTCTCACCATTCCGTTTTTGCTAAAGTCGTCCCTTCTTCTAGCCTTAAGAAAAGTGCTCCAAAATCCTCGACCGCTGCCGCACCTCGAGCATCTTCGGCTGCCCCTTTCTTTACCTCACCTGGGGCTGCTCCGAAGAAGGGTAAGTCGACCAGAGTATCTTCTTCTTCTAAGAAGATTTCTTCCATCTCTCGCTCTCTCATTGCTGGTTGGCTGGATGCCGAAGAAATTGGCTATCCTACCGTTGGGCTTTTGTTTCTCCCGGCCCTCGGGATACCTATGATTACCCTCCTCCAAACTGCTACACTTTCTTCGAGATTCAATTCAAACTTGGTGTTCGTTTTCCCTTAAGCCAGGATCTGCTCGATCTTTGTAAGTGGTTCGACCTGCCCTTGAACCAACTTCCTCTTAATGCCATTCGTTTCATCACCATTTTCATCATTCTTTGCCACATCCGTCTAGGTCGGCTCGACCTAGATTTCTTCCATTATTGCTACACACCCTCGAAACATACTCAGGGACTCTATCTCAAGAGTCGCCACGATGTCCATTTCATTTCAGACACTCCTTCCAACGTCCCCAAGTGGAAAGACGAATTCGCCTTTGTCCAGCCCGACCCCGTTTTCCCTTGGGTGCCGTCTCCTTGGCTTAAAGAACTCCCACATGAGTACTCCACACCTTCAACCAATGCGCTCTTCGACCACCGGATTGCAGTATGGAATAGCAAACCCGTCGTGTCGAAGGCCCTGCTCGAGGATAAGAACCTCCTGCATTTCTGTGGACTTCTTACCCACAAACCTTGTCCTCTCCCTAGCCAGAAAATTTTCGATCTTATCCAGATCAAGGCTATCCCTTTGCCTAAGCGAAAGGCTCCTTTGAGGAGGAAGCAAACCATTGAGGAATCGAGCTCGAGGCCAGCTGACTCGACCACCTCCAAATGCACTCGCTCGACTTCAGCGCCTCCCGAGATGACCGTCGAGCAACCTTCCGTGACTATCCCTCAAGCTGACCAGCCACCCGAGCAACCAGAACAGCTCGAGAGATCAGCATCTCCTCCGCCGCGGTCTCCTCCGCACGACCAGCCCACTCCAACTATTCATATTCTCGCCTCTCCCGAGGAGAGTCAACGTAAGCGATCCTTTGTTGGAGGGGATGAGAGTGCTGGCAAACGCCGCCGTGTCGAGGAGACCTCCCTCTCGATCACCACGTTCGACGGTCCGAGGTTCTCGAATTACCTCAGGGATGTTCTTCTCTCCGTCGACCACCTTACCGATCGTTACAATGACGGTCGCACCCTTCGAGACCGGGGTGATCGAATTGCCCGATGGCTGGCTCAGGTAACCTACTATAATTTTAAGTTTATTCGTTTTATTTCATTTCTTTCCCTCGTCAGTGCTCTAATACTTTCTTTTATGTTCCCTCGTAGGGCATGGTCGAGCTCGCACCGCTGATCGAGCAGACGTTAGCTAGCCCGGGTCGGTCCATCTCAGCCCTCGAGCGAAGCAATCTCCAGCTTGGCGCTCGGCTGGATGAGATGGTCGTCAAGGCCAATGCCCTTCACGATAGGCTGAAGGAGTCGGCCGCTCGGAATAAGGCTCTCTCCGGCGAGAAGGAGACGCTCGAGGGGGCCCTGAAATTCTTCGAGGAGGCCCTCGCAGCTGACCGAGCAGAGAAAGAGGCACTACTGGCCTCCAAAAAGGCTCTTGAGGCTGCGCTCGAGGAGGAGAAGTTAGCTCGGGCTCGTGAAAACGATGCTTTCGAGCAGAGAGCTAAGCCCTTGGTCGAGAGGCTGCCCTTCGGGCCCGGCGAATAGTCTTCCACACGACCGCTGGTCGACGTTTCCTTCAGGCTTACCGCGAGCAAGTGGTGGCTGCTTTCAAGCAGTCGCCACAATATCTAAAGGATGTGCAAGATTATGGCACTCATTTCTTTGGGGCCATCATGCAGCAAGTCGGGGTTCAGGTAGCCGAGGACGGGTTCGAGGAGTTCAACATGGAGTCCATATGGGATGCTATGCCCAAGGCTCCCATCGGCTATCAAAGTGCCCTCGACCTGCCCGACGACTACAACTGGTGGTCCGACCTGCTCGAGCTCGTCGTGGATCAGGACGACCTGCTGAAGCGCACTTTCAAACTCCCGACGGCTACATTCCTCCCCTTGCTCGACAAACTCAGGCCACCGATGGAGCTGGGTCGACCTCCGGCTCAAGCCAGTCGACTGATCCGAATGCTGCCTTTTACGTTAAATGAATATCATTCATGTTGAAGTTTTCAAATTCTCGTTATTTCACGTTGTTCGTCTGTCTATGTATCATTGTGTATGGTGTTTTCATTATTCTTCCTGTGTTATCTCCATGCGTCGATATCATTTCTACCGATTTTTAAAGTCACGCCACTCATTCACTTAACTAATCCAGATAAATTAAATGAATCCCAATGACTTTAAATGCCTCCTGGCACATTTCCACCCTCAGAGTGGTGGTCGTTACATGCGACCATCCAGCCTCTCGGCCTTTGTCGTGATGGATTGTTCTTCTTCGAGCACATGTCCACCCTCAAAAGAGTGGTCGTTACATGCGACCATCCAACCTCTCGGCCTTAATCATGATGGATTTCTTGTCTTCGAGCACATGTCCACCCTCAAAGGAGTAGTCGTTACATGCGACCATCCAGCCTCTCGGCCTTAGTCATGATGGATTTTTTGTCTTCGAGCACATGTCCAACCTCAAAGGAGTAGTCGTTACATGCGACCATCCAGCCTCTCGGCCTTAGTCATGATGTATTTTTTTCTTTGATCAGTCATTCAACATAGGCCACCACATATGCACAATGCAATTAAAGCAATCGATTAGGCAAAGTAGTGAAAATTGAACAGCAATGTCATTAATTCAAATTGGGAATTTCAGTGCATCATTTTGTTGTGGAAAGTTTCCAACAAGAGAAAGAAAAGATAAAAATTTTAAACATAATATTTCTTCAAGTTAGCCACATTCCATGACCTAGGGAGTGATCGTCCTTCAGCATCCTTGAGTGAATATGCTCCTCCCGCGTGAACCTTCTCGATCAAGTATGGTCCTTCCTAGTTGGACTCGAGCTTGCCCACGTGTTTTAACACATCCACCCTTTTCCAAACCAGGTCGCCCACCTGGAATCTCCTCACTTTCACCTTCCAGTTATGTGCTGCCCGCATCCTCTGCTTGTACGCCTCAACTCTGATCGAGTCCTGTTCCCGAAGTTATTCAATCGTATCCAGGGCTGCCATCATCAAGTTCTCATTTTGTTCAGGATTGTATGTGCTCGATCTTTGCGACTGGACCTCACTCTCGATCGGAAGCAGTGCCTCCATACCATACACCAGGCTAAATGGTGTTTCTCCCATGGTCGACCTTGACGTTGTTCGATACGCCCAAAGTACTGAAGTGAGTTCGTCAACCCATGCGCCAGACGCCTTCTCCAACCTTGTTTTTAGGCCATTCAATATGATCCTATCACCTCGACTTGTCCATTGGCTTGCGGATGAGCAACTGACGCGAAATGTTGCTCGATCTTCATGTCTTCGCACCATGCTCGGATCCGCTTGCCATTGAATTGCGTCCCATTGTCGGAGACCAAAACCTTTGGGACGCCAAACCTACAATATAAAAATTGTATGACTTTTTCCTCCGTGATTTTCGCCAGCGGCTCGGCCTCCACCCACTTCGTGAAATAGTCCACTGCCACGATCAAAAATTTCCTTTGCCCAGTTCCCTGCAGCATCGGCCCCACCAGATCGACACCCCACTGCGCAAATGGGATAGGGGCACTCATCGTTGTCATCGTCTCCGCCGGTTGATGAATAAGTGGGCCATGCTTCTGGCATTGCAAGCATTTCTTCACCATCACCTTCGCATCCTCCTTCATGGTCGGCCAGAAATATCCTGCTCGTAATATCTTCGCCACCAAAGACCCCGTCATACTGTGATCGCTGCAACATCCCTCATGGGTCTCCCTCAACACGTATCGACCCTCTTCTCGCGTCACACATCTCAGGTGAGGTCCGGCATACGACCTCTTATACAACACCCCATTGTGCTCGAAAAACCTCCTTAACACCTTCACCCCTCCTTCTCTCAGCTCCTTCAGTATCAAGGTTCTCCAATCGTCGACCTCTTCTATCTCCGCCACCTCATACTCGACCGCAGTCCTCTCCATGTGCAGCAAAGTGACACTTCTGCTCTTACAGTCGACCAGATTCTGCGCGATTTTGGATAGTAGGTCTGCTCGACCGTTCTCCCCACGAGGTATTTGCACTAGTTTGAATGAGCTAAACTCTGCGCGCAATCTCTTCAACGTACCTTTGCATTCTCTCCTCCTTTACCTCAAAATCCTCCTGAAACTGGCCCACCACCAATTGGGAATCAGAGTATACTTGCACTCTCCGAGCTCCTCCTGCCATAGCCAACTGCATCCCCTTAATAACCGCCTCGTACTCGGCCTCATTGTTCGACACCTTGTATTCGACTTTGACTGCGAACTCAAAATTATCTCCTTTTGGTGAAATTAAAACAATGCCTAAACCTCCTCCAGCTCTCGACACCGATCCATCAACAAACATTTGCCAAACCCCTTCTATCTCCTCCTCTACCTTCGTACCCTCTTGTATGAAATCAGCCAACGCTTGCACCTTTATTGCTCTCCTTGGCTCATATGCTATCGTGTATTCGCTCAACTCAACAGCCCATTTGACTAGTCGACCCGATACAGAAGGTCGGCCTAAAGTTTCTCCCAACGGCATGTTCGTTCTCACCTTCACCTTATGGCCCAGAAAATACAGCCGCAACTTCCTCACCGTCACCACCACTGCTAAAGCACCCTTCTCGATCTCCGAATATCTCCTTTCCGCCCCTTGCATTACCTTGCTTACGTAATAGATTGGGAATTGCACTGTACCTTTTTCTCTCAACAAAACCGAGCTCAACGCCATCTCTCCGATCGATATGCATAGCACCAAGTCCTCCTCTGGCATCGACTTAGCCAATAGAGGCAAATTGACTAACACTTTTTGTAACTCCTCGAATGCTCTCTGGGCCTCCTCCGTCCACTGGAACTTTGAGCTCTTTCTCAACGTTCGAAACAAAGGACCACTCTTCTCCGCCACCTTAGATATGAAACGGCTCAAGTCCGCAATCCTGCCCGTCAAGATCTGCACCTCCTTCACTTTTGCGGGTGGTTTCATCTCGATCACCGCTCTCACTTTCTCTGGGTTGACCTCGATCCCCCTCTTCGTCACCATATACCCCAGGAACTTTCCCGACTTCACCCCAAAAGAACACTTAGCAGGGTTCAGTTTCATGCCATATCTTCTCAAAGTCAGGAACATTTCCTTCAAGTCATTCACATGATCGGCCTCCACCTTACTCTTCACTAGCATATCATCGACATACACCTCCATATTCCTCCCCAGCTGTTCCTTGAAGATTTTATCGACCAACCGCTGATACGTTGCACCCCCGTTCTTCAAACCAAAAGGCATCACCACATAACAATAAGTGCCTCTGCTCGTAACAAAGCTCACCCTCTTCCTATCCTCCCGGGCCAAAGGGATTTGGTGATACCCCTGGGATGCATCCATAAGGCTGAGCAATTCACAACCTGCTGTGGAATCGACCAGCTGGTCGATCCTGGGCAGTGGATACAAATCTTTCAGACACGCCTTGTTTAAGTCACGAAAATCAATACACATCCTCCACTTCCCTCCAGACTTAGACATCATTACCATGTTCGACAACCATTCGGGAAATTGGATCTCCTTAACATGGCCCGCCTTCAACAACTTTTCGACCTCCTGCTCAATCACCTTGTCCATTTCCGCGCCATGATGTCTCCTCTTTTGTTTCACCGGCCTCACCGTTAGGTCAATATTCAAACGATGTTCGATCACCTCCGCCTTTATCCCTGTCAACTCCTCCGCCGTATACGCAAAAACATCCGCGAACTCCCTGATCAATCCGATCAATTTCGACCTTATGGGCTCCTCGATCTCTTTTCCTATCTGAAATTTCCTCTCCTCACATCCTTCCACCATCTGGACCTCCTCAATCTCCTCTCCGGGCTGCATCTCTACTCTCTCCTTCCCTTTATCTGCCTTCTCCCTTTCCTCCTTCGACCTCGAACCTCCTGGTCAATTTGACATCCCCTCCTCGAGCTTCATCCGCTTTCTCGAGAGCTGTCTATTGTTGCTCACCGTGGTTTGATAACAACTCCTCGAGGTAAGCTGATCTCCTGCGAACTCACCAACGTTTTCGCCCACTGGATATTTGATCGTCATATGGTACGTCGACACAACCGCCTGGAATGCATTCAAACTGGTCCTTCCCATTATGATGTTGTATGATTACTCTGCTCCAACGACCACAAACCTCACCATTCTCACCTTCCTCGCTATCCCATGTCCCAAGGCGACAGATAGGCTTACCTCTCCCATCGGCATCACCTCGCCTCCATTAAATCCATACAAGGCTGTGGTCACCGGTTTCAGCTCGAGGTTGAGTTCCTTGTTTATCTGCACAAAACAATCATAAAACATTACATCCACCGAGCTCCCCGTATCAATGAACACCCTCTTTACATCAAAGCCTGCGACCTCCGCTGTTATCACCAACGCGTCATTGTGGGGCAACACCACTCCCTCTGCATCCTCTGCTCGAAAACTTATCTCCGGCATCCGAGCAGTGATCCCCACCTCCTCTCTCTTTTTTTTCATCGCTCGAACATGGCCCTTCCTTGCATTGTTCGAGTCTCCGTCAGTCGGGCCCCCCGAGATCATATAGATCGTACCCCTCTTCACTGGGCCATGATCCTCCTGCCCTTGATCTCGACTCCCTCGTCTCCTTTTGCCTCCTGGATCATCTCTCCCTCCTCGAGGATCGTCCTCCTCATCATCATCTCGATCACTCCGCTCCACCGAATCCTCCCGACACTTTCCTTTGCCCTTTCCCTTCGCCTTGTCTTCATATACGAACTCCTTAAGATATCCTGCCCTAATAAGGCGCTCGATCTCATCCTTGAGGTGCCTGCACTACTCCGTTGTATGCCCATAATCTTTATGAAAACAACAATACTTCCCCGACCTAGGCTGCGTTGGGCCCTCCCGCCTTGACTTCGGCCACGTCACGTCTTTATTCTCGATCTTCTTCTCAATAGCCACCAGCACCTCCCCCATCTTTGCATTAAGGGGCGTAAAGTTATGGAACCGCTACCCTCCAAACACTGGTCGATCTTTCCACCGGTCCTCTCGCCCTCGATTAACCCTGCCACGCCCTTCTCTCCTGGGCGATCTCCTACCTGGTGACGTCTTTCGAGGTGAGCTCGTCCTTCCTTTCTTCAACTCCTCCAACTTAGCGAACTCCGCCTCCGTCTCTTCCAGATTAATATATTTCTTACACATTTTCAGCACATCATCATACGTACGAGCAGGGGTTTTGGCTAAAGATGTTCGACAGGGCCCTGCTCGCAAACTCCGTATCAACCCCCCAGCCTTCACCTCGTCCGAGGCCGTGGGGATCTCCAAAGAAGTTTTATTGTATCGCGGAACATACTTGCGCAACGATTCTTTCTCCCCTTGCCTCATAGCCATCAACGTCAAATACGTTTTCTCCTACGCCACCGCACTCGCATACTGGGTCATCAGCTTTTCCGCGAAATCGTCAAAGTCCTTGATCGATCCATGAGGGAGCTGCTGAAACCAATCGAGCGCACCTCCCCTCAAGGTCGACAAGAATGCCCTGCAGCTAACAGAATTAGAATAACCATGAAACACAGCCAAATTCTCAAACGCCCTTACATGCCTCGACAGGTCAGTAGTCCCGTCAAACATCAAACTCATGTCCCTAAAGTTCGCAGGTAGCGGTGCGGCCAATATCTCCCTTGAGAACGGGTGTCCTCGAGCACGCCTTTCAGGTCGACCATCCATTTTGTCCTGCATCTGCCTCACCTGCTCTGTGAGCCTCTCCACTTCACGATCTCGCAGGGCTCCATCTCCTCCGTAGCTAGACACGTCCTCATCTACCATCGTTGGTCCAGCAGCCACTCGTGAAAGGCTTTGAGTGACTTGCTGAACCGCGTTTGCCACTGCGTTCGTCACCATTTGCTGCATCTCCTGCCTGGTCATCACCACCTGCTGGCCGGGACGCGGCTCCTCCGCCGGCAGCGGCACTGCTCCCTGCGCTGTCGGTCCTTGCTGCAGCGTCACGGCCAGATCTGGTTGCAGCGGCGTTGGGATCGCCGCTCCTTGAGCTATGCGAGTCTCCTGGGCCCGGTTTGAGCCCACGCCAGCCTCTGGTTGCACCGGCGTGAGTCCTCCGCCTTGGGGAGGGGGCGTTGGAGTCACCGGTGTGCGCGAGGGTCCAGAGAAGCCCGGAGGAGGGCCTTCTCCAAACGGCCTCGTCATCGTCCACGCATCGTCGAACGATGCTTGCAAATCTCTCCTAGGAATTCCGTCCGCCATAGCCACCAAGCTTAAGAATTCTCAGCACACCACTTTTCGAACGAAAGTCCTACAGACGGCGCCACATGGTAACGCAAAACACTCCGACCGGCTTGAAATCAACTTGCCTCCTTCTTCCTCGCCGGTAGAACGCCGCGTTCCTGCACAGAACTCTCACACCGGAGGGGTTTTCCGGTGAAGAGCCTCCGATGCTTAAGTCAGTATGTGTTTGTTCAATTCTCCAAAGTAAAGAATGGATAAATCGTAGGCTACAAGAAAAGACCCACTCCCATATATATAGGAGTGAGATACCTGCCCTAGGGATTGCCCGGCTTTTGGTGAGCTGTCCTGCCCGTCCGTACACACATAGTGTGCGTGTGTCAAAGATTGTCAGAGGTGGTTTTCGCCACTATCACACTGCACCAATATATTCTCGCCACGTGTCCGTCTGAGCTGAGGGAGATTATTCTTCTACGCAAGCCGTTGGGATCTTCTAATGCCATCCACGCGTCTTCTCGCGTTCAAGCTACGATCTAGACTGCTCTTCACGTTGAGTGCTCGATCTCCTCTCTTTTGGTCGATCCTCGACTAGTTCTGCTATTCTGCTCGATCTCCTCCCTTCTGGTCGATCCTCGACCAGTTCTACTATTCTGCTCGATCTCCTTCTTTTTGGTCGATCATCCTTCTACCGATCTTGTTTTCTCCACTTCGAGGTTGCTCGACCGATGATGCAAACCGGTCTATTTCTCAGCTATATAATATCCCATATCACACATCATGCTTATAGTGAATTAACACATCCAAAGTCACAATATCTGGAGCTGTAAAATCTTCCGGATAGAACTTTCTCGCGAGCTTGGAAATATCATCACTATTAAATGATTCAAAATAATTTTTAGGATCCAAAGCCACAGTGAGAGAAAGAAGTTCGAGAGAGGTAGCATTAAACCGTACATTCAACTCCATCAAAATGAAATCAATCATTTCATTAAAGATGTCAAAGTGGTAATGATGTTCAATTGTGGTAAGTCCGCGAGAACGACCAACCTTATAAAAGTCATCTAAGTTCGGAATATCAATACCATTCTTCGAGCAAAAAACTTTAACATCCTCAAGAAATGCCTCCCAACCAGATTCTCTCAAATCTTGAAGAATATTTTTTGTGGTAGACACAAATGTGATAGCCGTCACTATATCCTGAGTTTTTCTTTGAAGTACGTCACAAAGAGCGTCAGTGATTCTGAAAATTTTGTGCCTCAAATGCAAGGCAAACACAAATTCAATGGTTTACATATCAGTCAAGCTCTTCACGGAGTTATAATGAGAGCTCCAACGAGTGGTACCTGCACGTTGAAAGTTACCAATTTGGTTAGCACCACATCCCGAGTCTCGCTCTCCATTATCTAATAAATTCTCACTTTCTTGTCTTTGAGCTCCTCGCAACTCAGAAACACACTTTGGTGAAGAAGTAATGGTATTAACAATATTATCCAAGTGAGAGAAGAACTCCCAAGTAACACTAACATCCTTTGCAGCAGAAACCAATTCCAATTGTAAACGATGTGCAAAACAATGAATGTAATTAGCATATGGGCAATCTTTGAGAAATAAGGCTTGAAGACTATTCCACGAAACACGCATATTACTAGCACCATCATATCCCTGGCTTATCATTTTGTTAACATGGAGATCATGATGAGAAAGAACGCCACATATCTCATTTTTCAACTTTAATGAAGTGGTATCAGTAACACTTTTGATTGAAAAGAAACATTCAGTCAACATTCCACTATCGTTGACAAACCTCAAAATAATGATCATTTTGCTCTTTTTTTTATATATCTAGTGATTCATCAACAAGAATACAAAAATGCTTACCCCCCAATTCTTCACGAATCATTTGACGTACTCTGTTGTCCATAATATTTAGAATCTCCTTTTGAATTTCTGGAGCAATGTATTTAGCATTTTTTGGTGCATTCTACAAAACAACTTCGTTAACTTCAGCATTCATATTAGCGAAAGCCTTGATCAATTCAATAAAATTTCCACGGTTTGAAGAAGAAGATGACTCGTCATTGCCTCTGAAGAAGAAACCTTGAAGTGCTAACCACCGAACGCTCATAATTGAACTCTTCAAGCGTAGACGATTTCTCTCCTTTTCAATTTTCGACTGGGCATACAAAACTTTGTCTATATGTTTGGAGGGTATCATCAAATCCTCCGCTCTTCTAACACACATAGTATGAGATGATAAAGCTGTAGAACCAATGTGAGTAAGAAATGCACATTTATCTCCTTGACTTATTCCCTTCCAATTAGGAAATCCTTCTTTTACTAATGATGAAATATTATGCATATTAACTTCACTTAAGAACAGAATGTAGTAAAAACAATAGGCTTTATCCGTGGTGGGTGAATATTCTAGACAATGAAACTTATCAAACCACATTTTTTGAAAGCTGCAATTTATGGCACCAAATCTTGTGATAGGATATGTTTCCATTTTCGGTTGATAAGGCCCCGCTCTTAAAATTTTCGTCTAATTCCATCCCTGAGGGGAACGGTATATTCACCTATTTGCTTTCTTTTTCCCGGATCTCGCTCAGTAGTAGTTTTGTTCCAGTTTGGCTCTGGGAGAATTGGAGCGATGTGCGGCGAAGGAGATTCATTATGCTCATTTTGCACCGTAATTGATGTGCTTTCACTAGCTTGAAGATCCCATTTTCTAAAGAACGATGATATCAATGGAGTTTTTCCTTTTTTGGCCGAAGGTTGGTGCTCCATGTGAATTTCTGAAAATTTCACAATACCAATATAAGACAAATATGCCAATTTATTTAAGCCAAATATGTGTTGAAATATAAATTTTTTAACTAATCATTTCCGCTTTCTATACTCANCAGAAGCAACTATTATAAATCAAAAAAGCGAATATAGTTCGAATACAAGAAGAGCAAATAAACCTACAAATAAAACTGAGAGGCACGCAAGAAGCGTCCTAGAGCCTCACAAATAAAGCAAGCTAGCAAATCATCCCAAGAAAGAAAAATAACAAAAAAAAACCTAACAAGAACAAATAAACAAAGAAGTGAAGTCTCCCGCCACAGCTACAAAGCGTAGCAAGAAGAACTCCACTCATATAAGCAGAAAACCACCAAAGATCCCAAAAGGAGAAAAACTAAGACTGAGACTGTGCCTGGGAGAACACCATCCAATCTTCAAGGGCCAGCTTGACTAGAGTGTGTTCTGGAATCAAAGATTGTTGGAAGAGCCATAAGTTTCAGGATTTCCATAGCCACCATAGCATATATGTGGTGAGTTGGATTCTAGCTATGGCAACTTCAGAATTATCTAATGAGCACACTTGGTACCACCAAGCCTAAGGCCCAGAATAACCTGTCCTGTCTGAGAGGGTTAAGTGTAGAGATTTTAAGAATGGCAGAGCTATCAATCTCATCAAAGACCTGCTTGATTAGCCAGTCATTCCACTGTGCACCATTGCTCTGCATAAGATCTTTAACCCAAGTCAGATGTCCTCTGGCAAGTGGAATAAGAGTGGGAGCAGGTTTGCAAATACCAGGGACCCAATTCAAGTAAGATATTCTGGTGGTCACCCCATTTCTGATTTCAATCCTCAAACATTTAGCAAAAATAGGCAGCATCTCCATCCAACAGTTTCACATCCAAGACCCAAAAGGGGTCTTTGCAGCATGAATAAGGGAAGAAGAAGGGAAATACCTTTCTTTGAGAAGTCTACTTACCAGAAGATCAGGGTTGGAGATAATCCTCCAAAGTTGCTTGCATATCATTGCTTTATAAAAGAGCTGCAGATCCTGGAAAGCCAGACCACCATACTCCTTTGGAAGAGAGATAAAGTTCCACTTCTTCCAATGTATGCCTTGAGATTGGTTCATATCTAATTTTCACCAAAATTTAGCACTTAATCTTGCAATTTCAGAGCAGATGGAAACTGGAATAGTAAAGCAGCTCATAGAAAACACTGGTAATGCTTGGATCACTGCTTTGAGAAGGACTTCCTTTCCAGCCGGGCTTAGCAATTTAGATTTCCAGGATGACAGTTTGTTTCTCACAAAAGTTAAAATATACTAAAAGACCTCTTTTTTTGTCTTACCAATACCAAGTGGGAGACCTAGGTATCTGGTGGACCTGTGAGAGGTGATACCATTCAGGGATCTGCAAATAGAATGTTGGATGTGGAGTGGAGTATTCCTGCTGAAGAAGATTGCAGACTTTTGAAGGTTGACAGCTTGCCGTGTAAATAGTCTGTACTGCTCAAGAATGTTCATGAGGATACCAAATTGATCTACCCCTGCCTTGCAGAATAATAGGGAATCATCTGCAAAAAGCAAGTGAGAGAGCAAAGGGCCATTTCTAGAGATTTTCATTCCTTTGAGCAGCCCAGAAGAAACTGAGTTGAGAATAAGGGCAGAAAGCAATTCAGCAACTATTATGAACTGTGAAAAGCCATGTCATATTGGCTGCGACATCCAAGGAAAAAGAAAAGGCAGCCACATCAGAGTTGGTCAAGAAGACTTGCATGAACACATGGACGACTTCTCATGCAAGAAGACAAACTGTAGCGAGCTGTAAAAGCTGTGGAGAAGAGAGCATGTGGTTACACTCCCATTGGCCATCTGATAGGATTAAATCTGAGCCATTGATCAAAAAGCATTCTTTGTATATAAATGGCATGAAAAACGTAGCCTAGGGTTAAGCAATATATTTGTCCATTCCTTGTTCATGAAAAACCCTTGTATGCATTTATGAGATCTATGAAAATGAATCTGGTTGTTTCTCATTTCAATATCATGTCTATGAGTTTTCTTTTCATGGTATCAGAGCAGGCTTTGACCTGACTCTGAAACCTTTATTTTCTCTTCTTTTATTTTCGATACAATACAAAATATGGCCAGTCCCAGTTCAAGCCAAGTGCAGATCGTGTTTCCTCAGAGTAACTCATATCTGTGAAGCTAGATGAAAACAATATTTTGATATGGAAACAGCAAGCACTCTCAGCCATTAGGGGATATGGACTTGAAAGCTTCATGAAAAGAGATGCAGAATCTCCAGCTCAGACACACATAGTAGAAGGATCTTCTGAAACAAATCCAAAATATACTATGTGGGAGAGACAAGATCAGATCTTGGCCTCATAGATCTTGTCATCATTGACTGAAGGTATGTTGGTCTTAACCGTTGGCTTAACTAGTTCAAAGGAGATATGGTTGGCCCTAGAAAACAACTTTTCTGCACAATCTCAAGCAAAAGTCATGCAATACAAAATCTTGATGCAGTCCTTGAAAAAGAATGGCATGACTATGAGAGAATACCTGTCAAAAATGAAATCATTCTGTGACATATTAGCTTCAACTGGCCACAAGATAAGTGAAACAGATCAGGTCTTACACATCTTATCAGGTCTTGGGAATGAATATGACTCTGTGATGGTTAATGTGACCTCTAGGCTAGAACCATATAATCTTAATGAACTTCATGCCTTGCTGTTGAGTTATGAAACCCGGCTAGAAGCAAACAACAACATGCTGGGAACAAACATAAATACAGATGGGACACAACCCTCTGTGAATGCAGCTCAAATGGATACAAGGAGATTTCCAAATGCAGGCAGCCAAGCTAGAGGTGGTTACAGAAATTTCAGAGGTCAAAACTTCAACAGAGGTGGAAGTTTTGGTAGAGGAGGAAGAGGAAGAGGCAGATATGGTGGTAACAAGGTGATATGCCAGATTTGCAATGTAGCAAACCATACTGCAGATAAATGCTGGTACAGGAATGATTCAAGCTACCCTAACTCAACCTCAAGCCAGTCCTCTCAACAAAACTACATGCCAAGAAATCCAAATTTGAACCTTGCACACTTTGATCAAATGCAGCAGATTGGCAAATGGAATTTTGTTTCTGAAAATAGCAGTGAGGCCTCTTGGTGCCCAGACTCAGGAGCCACCACACATGTGACAAATGACTTGGGAAATCTCAACATAGGTTCTGAGTATAATGGAAGTAACAGGCTGCAGATGGGAAATGGAGCTGAAATCAATATCAGTCACATTGGTAATTAATTCCTTTTTTAAATCATCTTAGAACTCAAAAACTTTCCTCTTGAAAAACCTATTGCATGTGCCATCTATCACAAAGAATTTGCTGAGTGTGTCCTCTTTTGCATCTGACAACAATGTATTTTTTGAGTTTCATCCCACTTACTGTCTTGTGAAGGATCAAACAACCAAAGATATCCTTCTCAAAGGGAATATTAGAGATGGACTTTATCACTTCAATCTTCAGAGGACAAGAGTTTTTGGAGACCATCAAAATGCACCTCAGCCACTCAATCAACAACATCAAGCTCAAGTGAATCATACTGCCTTAAATAATGAGATAGCCGACCTGTGGCATCTTAGACTAGGACATTGTAGTCAAGATATAATAGAAAAGGCATTAAACTCTTGCAATTTACCTTATTCCAAGAATGGCAGTGATAAACTATGTTCATCTAGTATGCTTGCTAAGGGGCACAGACTATGTTTTGGTCATTCTGAGAGTATTTGTACTAAACCTCTTGAGTTGATTCATTCAGATTTATGGGGACCTGCTCCCATTAAGTCCTCAAATGGATATCATTATTATGTGAGCTTTATCGATCATTTCAGTAGACATGTATGGGTTTATTTGCTGAAATCAAATCTGAAGTCTATAATGTGTTTATTCATTTCAAAAGTCTGGTTGAGAATCAATTCAACTGCAAGATTAAAGCTCTACAATTAGATGGTGGAACAGAATATAAGGTTTTGAAGGAGTTGTTTAACTCACAAGGCATACATCACAGAATCTCTTGTCCATACACACCCCAACAAAATGGGGTGGCAGAGAGAAAGCACAGGCATTTAGTTGAAATGGGATTATCTCTTCTTGCACATTCAAACATGCCTTTGAGATTTGGGATGATGCAATAACCACAGCAGCCTTCTTGATCAACAGGTTACCAAGTAAGGTTCTTAACTACAAAACTCCTCTAGAATGTCTTGTTGACCAGAAACCCGATTACACCTTCTTGAAACCTTTTGGGTGCTTATGTTACATATATGTTAGGCCTTGGAACAAACATAAACTACAATACAGATCAGTACCTGGTGTCTTCATAGGGTACAGCTTGCAGTATAAGGGGTACAAAGTTCTCCTTCAATCTGGAAAGGTAGTGATCAGCAGGCATGTGGTGTTTAGTGAAGAAGAATTTCCTTATAAAAACAGAAAGGTTCAAAATTCTCAAAACTATAGCCATGAACCAAATGAAACTCACAGAGGTTATGAAGAACATGGATTCATACACCAACCAGCTACAAGGACAGTAAGTCATGAACCTTTGCAGAACCAAAGTTCAAACAATGAGGGTCAAGAATCTCACAGTCCAAGACATTCTTCACCACGCTCCTCACCTATTGGACATTTTCCTCAAAGATCCTCACCTCAAACAGTGACATCCTCTCACAGCACTGTACCTTTGGTGGTTGAACTGCCATTGAACAATGAACAACAAGCAGTTGAAAATCAAAATAGATCAGGAAACAATGATAATACCAACAGACATCATATGGTCACAAGGTCAAGGACAGGACATCTTAGACCAAGGGCTTGGACAGCACTCTATGACATCGAGCCAAAGAATGTAGAAGAAGCCCTCAAGTATGATGTTTGGAGAAATGCTATGAATGCAGAACATGAAGCTCTCATAAAAAATAAAACCTGGTCCCTTGTGCCTTTACCAGAGGATAAGAATATAATTGTATGCAAGTGGGTGTTCAAAATCAAGAAAAACTCAGATGGAATAGTTGCTAGACACAAAGCTAGGCTGGTAGCACAAGGGTATTCACAACAAGCTGGGTTTGATTTTCATGAGACATTCAGTCCAGTGGTGAAGCCTGCAAGCATTAGAATAATGTTAAGTGTGGCTGTGCAACAAGGATGGAACATAAGGCATTTGGACATCAACAATGCATTTCTCTATGGGGACCTACATGAGGACATATACATGAAGCAGCCTCTAGGTTTTGAACAAAAGCAAGATGAGACTGAACTGGTCTGCAAGCTCACTAAAGCCATTTATGGCTTGAAACAAGCATCAAGGGCTTGGTTTGAGAAGATAGGAAATATCCTCTCCACATTTGGTTTTACAAAGTCAAGAGCTGACACATCATTGTTCTACAGACTGAGGAAGACACATCAGACTTACTTGTTGATATATGTGGATGATATCCTCATAACTGGGAATGACAGACAGGAAATCCAAAATGTGGTGGATCAACTAAAGAAATTCTTCTGACTGAAGGATTTGGGGAATGTCAGACAATTCCTTGGCATCAATGTAATAGAGACCACTGAAGGGCTGTTCTTAAATCAAGAGCAATACATTAAAAGCTTGCTGAAAAAGGCTGGAACGGAAACTGCTAAGGAATATCCAACACCAATGATCACTTCAATCCAATTGTCAAAGGCTGAAGGCAATGAAAATGGATTGAGCAGCACACTTTACAGGAGCCTGGTTGGTGGACTACAATATGTTACCATCACAAGGCCAGAGATATCATTTTCAGTCAACAAAGTCAGTCAATTCATGGCAAATCGCTTGGACACTCATTGGAAAGCATTGAAAAGAATATTAAGATATCTTGCGGGATCCTGTGATTATGGATTGACTATCAAGAAGAATGATTCCTTAAAAATAATGGCCTTTTCAGATTCAGATTGGGCAGCCGATGTTGATGACAGAAAATAAGTAAGTGGCTTTTGCATTTATCTAGGAGGAAACTTGGTTTTATGGAGTTCAAAGAAGTAAGATTTTGTATCAAGATCCAGCACAGAAGCTGAATACATGAGTTTAGCCAATTGCACAGCTGAAATCACCTGGATACAATCATTGTTGGATCAGCTGCAAATGAATATCAATGGTGTGCCAACAGTGTGGGTTGATAACCTTAGTACTATTGCCTTAGCTTCAAATCCAGTGCAGCATGCCAGGACAGAACACATAGAACTGGATTTACATTTTGTGAGAGACAAAGTTTCAGCTGGGAAAATACAACTAAGCCATGTTCCCAGTGAAGAGCAAACAGCAGACATTTTTACAAAGGCTTTGGGTCTGCAATTCTTCTCTCGAAACAGACCAAAATTAAATATTTGTTCAAAGGGCTCGATTGAATTGAGAGGGGGTGTGAAAAGCCATGTCATATTGGCTGCAACATCCAAGGAAAGAGAAAAGGCAGCCACATCAGAGTTGGTCAAGAAGACTTGCATGAACACGTGGACGACTTCTCATGCAAGAAGACAAACTGTAGCGAGCTGTAAAAGGTGTGGAGAAGAGAGCATGTGGTTACACTCCCATTGGCCATCTAATAGGATTAAATCTGAGCCATTGATCAAAAAGCATTCTTTGTATATAAATGGCATGAAAAACGTAGCCTCGGGTTAAGCAATATATTTGTCCACTCCTTGTTCATGAAAAACCCTTGTATGCATTTATGAGATCTATGAAAATGAATCTGGTTGTTTCTCATTTCAATATCATGTCTATGAGTTTTCTTTTCAGGAACAGGTAGGGGGATAGAGGATCTCCCTGCCTTATGCCTCTGGTGGGAGATACATAGCCACTCACTGAGCCATTGACTTTGAAGGAAAATGAAGCAGTAGAGACACATAGCATAATAAGCTTAACAAAGTCATGGTGAAAGCCCATTTGGATTATAATCTTTTTCAGACAGAGCCACTCTACCCGGTCGAAGGCTTTGATTAGGTCAAGTTTAAGAGCCATGAAATAGTTAGTCCCAGTGGAGTGCCTATTGAGAAAATGAAAAGCCTCTTGGGCTATGATGACATTATCTGTCAACTGTCTCCCTTCAATAAGTTCCGCTTGATAATCATTAATGCAACATGAGAGGCAGGCCTTAAGTCTAAGAGCAAACAGCTTGGATACTATCTTATAAACCACACTACAAAGACTTATTGGCCTATACTGAGATAGGAAGTCAGGGTTGTTGCATTTAGGTATCAGAGATATCACAGTGTGATTCCAGTATTTTAGAATCATACCTGATTGAAAGAAACTAAAAACAGCCCTCATGAGATCTGCTTTGATCAAATTCCAAAAGTGTTCATAGAATGCAACTGTCATTCTATCCTCCCTAGAGGATTTATTTGGGTGTAGACTGAATAAAGAGGCTTTAACTTCATCTTCCTCCACAGTCTTGAGTAAAGCCTGGTTCATGTCTGCAGTAATGTTTCTAGGAATGAGAGGAAGGATAGCATCTCCCCCCCAGCAGCCTTCAGTGGAAAAGAGGGAAGTGTAGAATTCAGAGATATGGTATTCCAAATCTTTTTGAGTTGAGAGAGTAATGCCTTGGTTGGATATCAGCCTTGTTATAGCATTGAGGCTTCTTCTCTGCAAGGTAAAGGCATGGAACAACCTGGTATTAGCGTCCCCTTCTCTCAACCATCTGTGCTTGGCTTTCTGCTGCCAGAATAATTCCTCCTGGGAGTGGGCAATGTTCAATTTCCTTCTGACAGATTCCCAGTTTTCCCAATTCCTGTCTGATTTATTTTCATTCAGCTCTTCCAGTTGTTTGGTTAGGCTGACAACAGTATTTTGATTCTGAGATTGAAATGAAGAGCTCCAGATGTGAAGAGCAACTCTTGTATTTTTTACTTTCTCTTTGAGTTGGAAGAAGGGAGTCCCAGTAACTGGGGAATGCCAAGCCTTGCTCACTACTTCTTCAAATCCCTCTTTACCAAACCACCTCTTGTCAAAGTGGAAGCTGGTTTTCCTTCTCTCCTTTGGAAGTCCCATATCAAGCAAGATGGCAGTGTGATCTGAGGAACTTCTGATAACACTTGAGGTATTGGCATTAGGATAATTCTGATTACAAGCAAATGAGCAAAATGCTCTGTCGAGTTTCTCTTCCACCAGGTTGGGGGGGGAGGAGGGGTCTGTTGTTACTCCAAGTGTAAGGATATCCATTCATTTTGAGCTCAGTCATCTCCATGTTGTTGATGAAAGAGGTGAATCCCAGAAAGCTTTCCAAAGGTCTTGGGATGCCACCTGATTTCTCCTCATCTGAAATTAGATCATTCCAGTCGCCTACTGAGAACCAGGATTGACCCCAGAGGTGCTTATCATTGAGCAGTTCACACCATTGAGATTCCCTGATTGATCTACAAGGGTTAATGTAAACAAAAATTCGCCATTGGGAAGCTAAGGAGTTCAGCTTAAATTCAACAGCAATATAAAAGTCTTTACATACAATTTGGCTAATAACTACTTGATTGTCCCAAAGCAAAACAAGCCCACCACTGAGGCCTTTAGGATCAACAATAACTAGTCTATTATCAAAGCCAAGTTTATTACAAACAGATATTACAAAAGCATTTTGTTTTTTTGTTTCAGATAAGAAAAGAAAATGAGGGTGATGAGTTCTGAGCAACTCTCTGATTTGGGAAATTGTAGAGGGCCCACCCAGCCCTCTACAATTCCACACCACAGCTAACATTTATCATGGTGGTGCCACTCGAGGCTGGCAACCCCCACCCTTTCAGAACAGATTTTGAACTTTTTGGAATGCACCTGGTTGGAATCCTCATCTACCCCTGGGTCGGCAGAAATTTCCTGAGTTTTCCTATTTCTCTTTCCTCTGATAAGCTGGTCAATGATTGGAGGCTCTGTGGTTCTTTGTAGCCTTCCGAATTTGTTGCCTTCTCTTCTCCATGTTTTGAGGGGTTGAAGGTTATAGATGCTGATAGAGTTTGGGAGAGAAGGGGCTACTGGATTATCTATAGAGTCTCCATTTTCAATCTCCATGTTAGTGGAATCCACAATTTGCAGTTGATTGTCAGCGTTATCTTCATCTTGTGGAGAGGGGATTTGGATTGCAGATACAAGAGAAGGGACATCCTTTGATTTGGCTGGATATGGAGTTTCTCCTTGAGTTTGGTTTGGTTGAGTGGTTCTTTGAATCTAACTTGATGAAACTTTTTCAGAATCAATTTGAGCGGCCACTGTGGGAGTATCCGGTGGTGGGGAATTCCTGGAATCAGAGAAGTTATTTGGAGCCCATTTGTATCCCTCCGCCGCTTTCATCCATTCTCCGTATTGGCCTTCTTTGAGTGAGGCATTATTGATATCTTCCATCTTTTTACTGCAACCCCGATCCAGATGGCCAATTTTGCCGCAGTAGTGACAGAGGTTGATTAGCTACTCATATTTGAAATAGACACTAACAAGCTGATCTCCCAATCTAACTTTAGCTACTCGTGGAAGAGGTTCATTAACATCTAAAGTGGAGGCTACGTTGACATTCATCGTCACTAGCCCTAATATCTTCTTGAGCAATATCGAATACTACAGCTTCCTTATCAGACAAGGAGAAATCCTTCATTCTGTCAGAAAGATCATCGTCATGGGAGGTACTATGATGTTTAGACATATTCTGAAGGCAGAAAAAGATTAGGGCACAATACTGTTAATTGGGGGTTAGAGAAACAGAAATGGGGAATAGAGAACACACTGGAGAAGGATCGATTATAGATATTATGAGAAGAGGTGATGATCGGAAATTGATCGGAGAATGTAGAACAACTGACCGGAAACTTCGCTCTCAGAGAGAGAATTATTTACACCATATCTTTGAAAAATTGATTTTTCTACAAATGATATTGCTAAACATATTAGGACAAAAGTTGAAACAAAAATTAAATTATTAAACATGTTTAGACAAAAAAAAAACAAAAACATAATAATTAAGGAAGAAAAAACATATTCTGGTTCATAATTAGATCAATAGGTGCATCTGAGTATACAAGTTAAACATATTTGAAGCAAAAATACCCAATTGCTCAAAATCCATAAAAAAAATATTAAAAATCGCAGACAGACACTGAGACACAGTATTCTAATGATTTATCATTTATGAATACTTCAGGCCCAGGCTTCAAATTTCTCTTTTTCGTTCTAGAACAAGCACTCAATCATGGATGTCTCACACAATAATTAAACCTCATAAGCTATTTTCTCCCTTCACAATACACAATCTAGCCATCTAGGGTTTTGTAAAGTAAACATAATTTCTTTTTTTTTTTGGAACCTTCTGAATCGGAATTCGGATGGCCGAGTGGTGGCAGCCTAGCATGTCGACGGACGACGATTTGACGACGACGGAATTCGGCGGTCGATGAGTGAACGCATTCTGCTATAAAAATTGCAAGTGCAACAATTCTCAGGAGGGAAGAAGAACGAAGACGGAAGAAGTGAAGAAGGGCATGAATATTCTTTATGTTATGAAATATGAAGTAATAAACACAAACGGGCTTAATTAAAATAAAATTAAAATAGAAATAAAAAATAAAAAACAAAAAGGGATTAGGAGGATTTAGGAATTAGGATGTTACATGTTAGGTTGTACATTTGGTCCTAATTATTCATTTGTTTTTATTGGGCTTTGCAGCCTGTGCTAGAACTAAAAACAAAAAAAAAAGACACAAAGTTAAAAGTAGTAAAAAAAAAGTCCTGGGCTTGAGCCCAGCCCAGGCCTAATGTGCCCTATCTCTAAAAATATCAGTCCACCTTGTCATTTACAGCTCAGCAACACAACTCCAAAATGTCTCTCACGTGCTCTAGCCCTTCATGCAACAACCATGAACAAATTAAGCCAAAATTATCAAAAGGACCCACAACTAGCTTAGTATTTTAAATGCAGGGAATATTCTCATTTGATGCTTTTCTTATCCTATTTTGTGTGGTCCTTGGTTAAGCATTGATGTAATAGAAATAGTAGTAGAGCCTAGAGCATGCAGCCATCATATTGAGTACAGATCTGCTCATATCTTTCATATGCTCTTATATTTAGATTTCTGAATCTTCAAGAATATCCATGGATTTATTGTTCTTAAGTTTTCATGGCATCAGAGCCGCAGGATAACACCTAGTTCTTTCATCTGATGTTCTTTATTTTCTTTTCCTTTTACAATGGCTGAAACTGCAATCACGAGAAACATGGAGCAGCCGGCCATCATACAACCTCAGAGCAACCTCATCACCACGAAGCTTTCAGAAAGAAACTATCTTGTGTAGAAACAACAAGTGTTAGCTGCCTTTTATGGCTATGGATTAGAATCCTTCATTGATGGCTCCACACAAGCTCTTCCACAGTTTGTCACAGATTCATCTGGTCAAATCACCATCAACGGGGATTACACTACCTGGAAGAGGCAAGATCAGTTGTTGTTCTCTTAGATTTTATCCTCTCTCAATGAATCCATTTTAGTCACAATTGTGGGGCTCACAAACTCTCAAGAAGTGTGGGAAAGTCTTCAAAGAAGCTTTGCTACTCAATCTTGAGCAAAAATCATACAATATAGGCTCCAATTGCAACCCTAAAGAAGCGAGACAAGGCCATGAGAGAATTTCTCAACAAAATCAAATCTTGTTGTGATATGCTTAGAGCTGCTGGCCAGAAAATCAGTGATGAGGAGCACATATCCTACATTCTAACTGGACTGGAGACTAAATACAACTCAGTCATGGTCACAGTGAACTAAAGGATTGAACCCTATACATTGAGAGAGATTCATGCTCTTCTACTCAGCCTTAAGAGCAGGATTCAAAGCATTGAAACTTCAACATTTGCTACTGAAAGATCTGCACCAACTGTAAACACTGTGACTCAAAACAAGAGAGCCCCCTTCAATCACCAAGGCAGAGGTCGAGGACCATATCAATTTGGTTGAAATAGATGCAATAGAGGCAGTGGTGTTTATGGAAGAGGAAGAGGAAGGACTTCATGGAAAACTCCCTACCAAATATGTTGTAGAACTAACCACACTGCGGATAAATGCTTTTACAGAGGTGATCTCAGTTATATCTCAACACTTCACAAAGCTACAACTCAGGAAATCAGGTCTACATGACCCAAGTTCATCAGCCATCTTGTTTGTTATGTTTTTGTGTGTTTTTCTTGTGTTTTATTTGCTTGAGTCGAGTCTTTTTAGGTTTGGTTTGTGTGTACCAGTCCATGTTTGTTCATTTTTAATAATTTTTTAGTTTTTGAGTCGTGTTCGTGTATTTTCCTCTCTCTTTTTTTTGCGTTTTGGTGTTTTTGTAGGTTCAGAAGGAAGAAGTAGTCATTTCGTGATGTGCTGTCCCGAGTGTTTTCCATGACAAGGAAGAAAGGAATTGATAAAAGGAGTCAAGGTTTTGAGTCGATCGGAAGTCTGTGCGATGAATTAGAAGCCTTAAAAATTGAACCATAGTCACCGGGACAAATTTTGAGCCAAACACTTTCAGCCTCCGAAACTCGAGCCCGCGGAAATCGCTTCGCGAGCTGCCCATTTTCGCGAGGGACGCGCCAGCTTCAGTCCCGGGAACTTGCGCACGCGAGTTTCGCTTCTCGAGTCGCACTCATTCTGTGAGCAACCAGCATTCTCCAGAGTCTGTCGTCCGCGAGCGCGAGCTGCACACCGCGCCCGCGAGTCCTCTTCTCTCGCATGTTCCGTCTCCGCGTTCACGAGCTGCCCAATGCCGCGAGTGCCCAGATGCATGCCAATTCCCATGAGTTGTCCGTTCCGCGCCGGCGAGTGTTTCATTTAATGTGCATGAAATTAGTGTGTGTTTGAGCTATTTCGGTCCTTTGTATTTGCAGAATCAAGATTTCATTTGTCACTTTCCCACTTTGGGAATAGCTCTTTTCTTTTTAGTTTTCTCTCTATTTTCTCCTCTGGAGCTTTATGTCATCATTTTCCGGCGACTTTTCGGCGATCTCGTCTTTTGTCCAAGTTCCGATCTTTTGAATCTGATTTTCATCTAGCACGCAATAGATGATTGGGTATTTACTTTTAAAGCACTTTACTTTGATTTTTGCCTCATGAAGTTTTTCAAAGTAATTTTGGGTGTTTGCTAGATGACGGATGTGGAGTTTGGATTTGATCATTGCTATTGCTTGTTTTAGTAGGGATTAATTGCTTGCCTATCTAGATTGCGGGTTAGGACTCTATATAGAGTTTAATCACTTAAGTTAGAAGGTTAGGGTTAGTGACCTAGTGCTTAAAGTTTGCAAATTTCTCTTCGTTGATTTCGTTTGGTTTCGATGGCATAGAGACTCCGATAGTGTTAATTGTTATGTTCTCTCGTTTTCTTGTTGCTTTCAAATCCTTGTGAAATTAGTGCTAAATCATCACTAATCCCATTGATTAGTATGTTTAGCTTTTATTTTCTCGTTTTGTGTGATTTGGACGATTGAGTAATGAACAGAGCTCTGAACCGTCTTCCTTTGAGAACGAACTTTGTTGGATACTCGGTTATCAACAATCCCCAAAATACTACAAAACACATTTGAAAATCACTTCTCAAGCAACAACAGCATAGCAGACTCTTCACAAGACTCCTGTTGGTTCCCTGATTCTGAAGCAACAAACCATGTCACATATGACCTTGTAAACCTCAACTTAGCCTTTGAGTACTATGGAAATGACAAAGTGCAGATTGGCAATGGGACAGGTTTGAACGGTTCCCATATTGGTAACTCTATAATTAAGTCACAATCAAACTCTCACAACTTTTGCCTTAAAAACCTTCTTCATGTGCCTCAAATCACAAAAAAATCTGATTAGTGTATCTCTGTTTGCCAAAGACAACCATGTTTATTTTGAATTTCACCCCAATTTTTGTCTCGTGAAGGATCTTCAAACAAAGAAAACCTTACTTGAAGGACAACTCAAAAATGGACTATACGCCTTCAGTTTTTCTAGCAAAAGTGAAGACCAATGCCAATCTACCTTCCATTTACCCGCTTTCAGTAACAACACATCCTATGATGTTAGTGTAGCTGAGACCAAGCCTATAAGTTCATTTTCTGTTTGGCACTCAGGATTAGGTCATGCTTCATTTGAAATTGTTAAGAAAGTGTTGCAAGATTGTAATGTTTTCTTCAATTCTGATGATATGAACTTTGTTTGTGATTCATGTATGGAAGCTAAAAGTCATGTCCTACCTTTTACAGTTTAAGTCAATGATAGCTATGATTTGCTTGACCTTATTTACACATATCTTTAGGCCCCTTCTCCTATCATATCCAGAAATGGCTATAGATACTATATCAGTTTTGTTGATCACAAATCTAGATTCACTTGACTTTTTCTGCTCGAATCCAAATCAGATGTGTTATCTGTTACCATACACTTCATAAAACTCATAGAAAGACAATATCAAAGAAAGATAAAGATCATGCAAAGTGACGTGGGGACTGAATATAAACCACTTGCAAAATTCTTCAACGACAATGGGATCATCCACAGGATGTCATGTCCTTACACACCCCAATAAAATGGGGTAGTGGAAAGGAAACATAGACATATAGTAGAAATGGGGCTCTCTTTGATATCCACAGCTTGCATGCCCACAATATTCTGGAATGATGCTTTTCAAACAGCAGTGTACCTTACAAATAGACTTCCAACAAAAATCCTCAACCTCAAAACCCCTTTTGAGATTCTCACCAAACAAAAACCTGACTACTCTATCCTTAAATGTTTTGGTTGTGTCTGTTATCCTTTTCTAAGACCTTACAACAAACACAAATTAGAAGATAGGTCCCAGATTGCCATCTTCATTGGGTACAGTCCTCCACATAAAGGTTCAAAAATCCTTCTTAATAATAAAAGAGTGATTGTCAGCAGAAATGTAATATTTGATGAAACCTTGTTTCTCTTAGCCAAACATGATGAACATCCCACATATGTTGATGAGAGAACTCTCTTTTCTAATGTCATCCCACTGTCAGTCAAAATCCTATAAACAGGTCTCATACAACTCACACTCCAACCCATTCTGAAATCTCACCAACATCATCACCTCTTCAACCTATACGTATATCTCCTAACACTCAATTTTCTGATTGTGATTTGATTATGGAATTACCTATTGAGAATGCACCTGATAATGTTGAGGAAACTAACCCTTTCAGTGACAGTCAAGAAAATGAAACAGGTAGACACCCGATGATAACAAGATCCAAGACTGGAAGTTTGAAGCCAAAACCTTATGCTGCTATTCTTAAGGAGAACGTTGAGCCAACCTCCTATCAAGAGGCTTTAATGAATCCCTCATAGAAGCAAGCAATGGAAGCTGAGTTTAATGCATTAATCAATAACCAAACATGGGAGGTTGTACCTCTACCACATGATAAAAGCATAGTGAGTTGCAAATGGATATTGAAAGTGAAGAAGAACTCTGAAGGAGACATTGTGAGACACAAATCTAGACTAGTTGCTAGAGGTTTCACTCAAATTGCAGGCTTGGACTACACTGAAACCTATAGTCCAGTGGTAAAACCTACCACTGCGAGGTTGGTAATTTCTCTTGCCTTAAGCAAAAACTGGATCATCAGGCAACTTGAAATTGAAAATTCCTTTCTTAATGGTGAACTTGACAAGGATATTTATATGCAACAAGTTCCAGGTTTTTAAAAATTTGGCAATGGTGGACAAGTTTTAGTCTGCAAGCTCAAAAAATCTCTTTATACGCTAAAACAAACATCAAGGGCATGGTGTTCCAAACTAGCTCAATCTGAAGTTATTTGGTTTCAAGAACTCAGCAGCAGACAACTCCCTCTACTTCAAATCAGACATGATAGTCCTCACATATGTTGATGATATTATTGTGGCAGGACCATCTCAAGAAGACATTGAAAAATTTATAGAGAATCTGAACAAAGTGTTCACATTGAAGGATCTAGGAAATTTATACCATTTTCTTGGGATCCAGATAGACAGGGTGGATGATGGACTCATTTTGAAGCAGGAAAAATACATCCTTGAGATTCTTAAAACATCTGGCATGAATGATGCTAAAAGTTTGAGTTCTCATATGGTATCCAACCCTCCACTGTCTAAGTTTGATAGAAATCCATCCCCTGATCCTCCGGTGTACATAAAATTGATTGGAGCCTTGCAATATGCCACCATATCTAGACCAGAGATTGCTTTTGGAATGAATAGACTCAGCTAATTCATGCAAAATCCTTTATCAAGTCACTGGAAGGCATTGAAAAGAGTACTTAGATATTTAGCAGGGTCATCCAATCTTGGATTGCTTTTTAGAAAAGGATAAACCAACAAACTAACTGCTTTTGCAGATGTTAATTGGAGTTTGGATATTGATGATCGAAGGTCAACATCTGGCCATTGTGTGTTCTTAGGAAACAACTTGATTTCTTGGATGTCAAAGAAGCAAGGGGTTGTGTCTAGATCAAGCACGGAGGCCGAATATAAAAGCATTGCAGGGGTGACTTGTGAACTTATTTGGATAAGATCCTTGCTGAGAGAACTAGGAAAGGATCCAACATATCCTTCAATCATTTGGACAAATAATTTGGGAGTTGTGTCCTTGTCAAATAATCCAGTCTTCCACTCACGAACAAAACATTTGGAACTGGATTTACACTTCATAAGAGACAAGGTATTGAGCAAAACAATCACAGTCCAACATGTCCTGAGAATCGATCAAGTCGCTGATATTCTGACTAAGCTGTTAAGTGGACAATTTTTCACTCGCCTAAGGAACAAGTTAAACATGGTAAACTCTAGCTCGTTCAAATTGACGGGGGTGTTAAAACACATGAAAATATCAGTCCACCTTGTCATTTCCAACTCAGCAAGATAGCTCCAAAATGTCTCTCACGTGCTCTAGCCCCTCATGTAACATGCATGAACACATGCAGCCAAAATTATCAAAAGGACCCACAGCTAGCTTAGTATTTTAAATGCAGGGAATATTTCTATTTGATGCTTTTCTCATCCTATTTTATGTGATCCAGGTTAAGCATTGATGTAATATAAATAGTAGTAGAGCCTAGAGCACGCAACCATCATATTGAATACAGATCTACTCATATCTTTTATATGCTCTTAGTTTTAGATTTCTGAATCTTCAAGAATATCCATGGATTTATTGTTCTTAAGTTTTCAAACCAATTAGGCTATGGGGGTCGGCTTGGGGTACTTATTACAACTTTGTTCCATAAGAAATAAAACTGTTTCAAAAACTGGCCAGGCATCGTGCTTATCATGTTTGATTTCATGAATAGGAAAGGAGAATTATATCATAGTTTATAGGGACAATTTCAAGCGGATCCATGAAGAAACAAATGAAACAAATTATATTAAGGTCTTAACCAAGACTTGAGAAACTTTCTTGGGACCGTCTACAGTCAGGTACCCCTCGTACATACCTAGCATCAAGTACTACTTATATCATCATTAGATTGACACATAAATCAAAATCAACCATTTGATTCAAGGTACGAGGTGGTACGAAGCAAAAAAAGAATTTCGATCGCCTCGTGCTTGCCTCGTACACCTCGTACTTGCAAAAAACCTATAATACCTTTAACATCATTAAAAATTAAAATTTAAATAACTTATAAAATGATAATTGTATTTATTTTGAAGACCATACATTTATATTATTTGTATATTAGTCCTTTAACTATAAAAATATATCATCATAACCTTAACATTTAATTTACGAATTAAATTGTTCATTGTTCTTCAAATTGTCCTTCAATTTCTTCTAAAGGAAAAGGACGGACAACATTATCCTCGCCATTCATCAATCACTCATCGAACACCTTTTCCTTCTTCCCCAACACCGCGTCTCTGCTCTCTGTTTCTAGACTAGAAAAAAAAAATGTTGGCTGCTGCTCAAATTTCTTCTTTCATCTTTTTCCTTTCGATCGCCACCTTCCACTCACTTTCTCAAGCAATTGCTCCAAACTCCACGGACCCCATTCTCTACGACATTCTGCCCTTCATACGCGTGTACATAAATGACACCGTTGAGAGATTTATCGGTCAGGATTTCGCCCTGCCTTTGCCGTAGACCCCGGATCTTGGCGGCATCCTCTCCAAGGACGTCAAATTCTCTGACAAATTAGGCCTCCCGGCCCGAATCTATCTCCAGTTCAGAAAACCTCGCGGATTTGGGGAACTCCCCCTCTTGATCTACTTCCACGGCGGCGGGTTCTTCACCGAGTCCGCCTTCTCACCGTCCTACCACCGCCACCTCAGCCTACTCGCGGTGAGAGTCGGGGTTGTGGCGTTGTCCGTTAAAAATAGATTAGCCCCTGAAAACCCTCTCCCCTGAAATTGGTCATGCTGCCACCCACTTATCAATTACTAAAAAATTGGTTATTAATTTCACATTATTCGTGGCAGGTTGATATACTCTAGAAACACCACCTTTTAACAGCTTGACCATCATCATAATTATTTTTGACATTAGGGCTACAGTACGGATAGCAATACAGAATTAAGCATCTGACAAACAAGAACAGATACATTAATAGAAATAATAATTTTGTTTCTTGAGAGTGAGTGCAGAGTAGATGTTCTCCCCACAACCATGCTCGACTGCTTAATTCACGAATCAGTGAACAGACTCGAAAGGTTGAACAGACTCCCGAATCAGTGATTCACGACAAACGCCATTTTAGTAACAATTTGTGGCTTAATTGAAATATGTAAATGTGATTAGGTAAAATAATAATATAAGAATAATTAAACACCTTTTACATAAAATATATTAATAGTTAAATAATATATTTTATAATTCATTTTAAGTAAGGATAGTTTAGTATTTAAATAAGACTTTTTTTTATTTTTTATTTAATTATTAAGAAAGAGGTCACATGTCATCATCTAAAGAGGTATCTGATGTTATGTAGGTACGAGGAAAGTACAAGGTGTACCTGACGCTAAAATAACCCAAACTTTTCTAATGCATAGATGCTTCAGGCTTCGTTATGAGTTTTACATCACCTAACAATAGTGTTCTAGAAGTCGCTAGGCGCTCGACCAGCGCCTAGCGCCTAGAAATTATAATAAATATATTATTTTTTATTTATTTTCACAATTTCACTAATGAAACATAACTTATAATTAATAAATTCATACAACTAAGTTCCAATAAAACATGATAGTAATTATATTCTAAGTTCTCAAACCTGAAATTACAATTTACAACTTTAACTCTATTATGTTTAAACTTTCATTAGAGCCTTTGAGTACTGCTATAGCAAATTAGCAAAAACAAATCAATTCTATGTTGGATCCTTAATCCAACATTGGGCTGATATGTGAAATAATTGTTGTATTGTGGTTGTCAAATAAAGAAGCCCAAATAAAAGTGATCAATTAAGTTTTGAAGTTACTGGGCTTTAAAGTATCAAAGCAATCAGCGGCCATACTCAATTTAGAGGCAAATAATTTTAGGAACAAGCAGCTAAATTTTTATTTTTATTATAATATGTTTTTCTTTTTCAAGAAAAACTTTGAACCGATTTTTCTCATCTATTTGAAGGGCAGGTTATTTCAAAATTCTCGAAGCATCAGCTCAAAATTCTAATACAAAACCGTGGCTACAAAAGAGAGTCCAGTACCATCTTTAAATCTTTAAAAAAAATCTAAAAATAAAATTATCATAATTTTGAAAGCTAGAAAAACCCAGATTCTAGGACTCGAAAACGAAATGATGATTATGGTGGTTCATTAGCCTTGAAAATTTTGCCTCGGTGGGTGGAGAATAATATAAAAACAAGCCTTGTGATTTTATGTGATATTATCATCCGTTATGTTATCATTGTCGTGATTTTATGTCGAACTCGTCGATTCGTGCGAATCGAGTGAGAACTGAATATAAATGATGAATTATTTTGGATTTAGGAACTTCGGATTATTTCAAACACAATGGCGCTGACCTTGTGTCGATTGGAGGTGTATAATTGCCGTTATGATTTTTCGAAATTGATATTGGCTGTTTTAATTGAAAAATTCACTATAAATTGAATACTTGTACGATTGCCTTGAAATTTTAGGAGCAGCTGTTTGTAACGAATTTGTAGCTGCTGTAAACGTTTAGTGATTTTTAAAGGTGTTTAGCTATTTTTAAAAATTAAATGGTTTTCTATTTAGTTTCTTGTAAAATGCATAAGTAATTGTGTAGTGTTCTTTTCTGGCCAATTGTCGAGTATGTTATGTTTCAGGCATGATTATATGTGGTGTAAAAATTTTAGAATTTTTAAACTAGGTTTGATAGGGTTAAAAAATTATTTTGTGATTCTGCCCGAATTTATTTTGTTTATGATAAATTGTTCTAAAGTTGAAAAATTCTGAAAGTTTGTAGAGATTCTAAGTATATGATGTTTAGCATTCTGTAAAAAGTTTAGAATTTTTGGAGTTCAGTTATGATCAGTTCTGATATAATTGTGACATTTGGCTGATTGTGGTTTTAATTTTATAAAATTATTATCCTGAGTGTTGAAGGCTGGAGAATTTATGTGATGTTGTTCATATGCTGTAGTATTTTAGATAAAAAGTTCATAGCCTGAATCGTCCATTATCATGTGATTTTAATTTAAACTCGTTTTTGCTGAAAAACTTGTTTGAATTTTATAAAATTATGCATAAAGAGTTTGAAGCTGAAATTGTGTGATCTTACTTAGAACTAGGATGTGAAATATATGTTAAAGTTTCAGAACCTAACTCATTGATTTGATATGCCTTCTAATTCAAGTGTGAATTTGAGAAATTGTTTTTCTATGTTGAAATGTGTTAAGTGTTGATGACCAAATGTGCCATGTGTTTTGCTTGTGGCTCGTTTGTTGTCTTTCACTTGCTTTTGTGTGAACTCGAATATGTGGTTTGATCGAGTCTAAGTCCTAGTGTTTATCCACCGAACTTCACGAACCACTTGGTCGAACCGAGTTCGGCTAAGTCAACTTGTGAATTTGCTACATAGGTCTAGATTAAAGTGTTGACTTTAGTATCTGGACTTAATGTAGGTGTCGAGAGGTGTTGAACCTCGCCTCGTCTCGAGATTTGTGATTTGAACTGTAGCTGCTATCAGGTGGGTACATTTATGATGTATTCCATATTTATCGCACTTAATATTTCGTATAAATGCTTTGTTTGAAAAATGATGTATGCGTGAGAACCCTAGTCTAAGTGTCCCGTACGTTAGTGCCTTTGAGGATGCATAAACAGTGAGAGGTCATCGGCCCGTAGATTCGGAGAGGTGACGCCCAGGTCCGTATGATATTCGTGAATGGGAAAAACATCTCTGCTGTCTCCTGGAAAGGATCCCAGGCCCGTAGCCATTCGGTGATAGGAAGGTTTCCAGTTACTTCCTTGCCGTGTGTGATTGGAAGGTTGTTGTATGTACATAGGAGGTTTGCGATAGGGCCAAGTAGGGAGTTAGACTGTTGGATTCTATGCATACTGAATACTATGGTTATGATGGTTTAAAATGTTATGTGAGATATACTGTGCGATAATGGTGAGCTTGTTGGTTATGCTCACCCCCATTATTTTCTTTGTTGTCTTTTCTCTTCCTTTGTTCTAGATTGAGATGAGCTGGAGGCGGTGGCGTAGGACGAGCGAGATGGTGGTCATTATGTGCTGAAACCTATGCTTCCGCTTGAACTTAATACTTATTTATTTTGCTACTATGCTTCGAATTATTTACTGCTTCCACTTTTCGAACTAAGTTTAAGTATGGTGAACCGTGATCATGCTAGACTTTTGAAATGAATTTGAGACGTAGGTTCTTGGATTGTTGGTTGTGTTTATTTGTTGTGGTTAATACGTAGCGCCCGTTACTCGATAAATGTTTTAACTTGGATTAAAAAAAAATAATAACTCTGATTTTTTAAATGCGGTAAATTCTTTATGTAAATCTTGGCCATTAATTTCAAATAGTAAATATTGTTAAGTGTTGATAACCAATTTGTTATGTGTTTCCTTGTAACTTGTTGTGTTTGTCTTCTAATTGAAATTGTGTGATCTCCAATAAGTGGTTTGATCGAGTCTAAGTCCTAGAGTTCCAATATCCACAGGACATCATGAATCACTTAGTTGAATCAAGTTCGACTAAGTCAAAATTGTGATTTTCTACTTAGGTCTAGATAAAGCGTTGACTTTAGTATCTGGACTTAATGTAGGTGTCTAGAGGTGTTGACCTCGCCCTGCTTTCGAGATTCGTGATTGTGAACTGTCGCTGCAAACAGGTGGGTACATTTCTGATGTATTCCATAATTATCGCACTTATTATTTCATAAAATGTTTCGTTTGAAAATTGTGGTATGCGTGAGAACCCTAGTCTAAGTGTCCAGTATGTTAGTGCCTTTGACGAATGCATAAACAGTGAGAGGTCATCGACCCGTAAATTCGGAGAGGTGACGCCCAGGTCCGTATGATATTCGTGAATGGGAAAAATAACTCTACTGTCTCCTAGAAAGGATCCCAGGCCCGTAGCCATTCGGTGATGGGAATGTTTCTAGTTACTTCCTTGCCGTTGTATCCAGAAGGTTGTTGTATGTACATAGGAAGTTTGCGATAGGGATAAGTAGGGAGTTAGACTTTGGATTCTATGTGTAGAAACTAATGGGTCTTCTATTTTAATGATGGGCTAAAATAGAGATGTCCAATGTAACTTAATGTATATAAAGGGTTGTATGTCCAATGTAACTTAATGTACATAAAGGGTTGTGGTCCCTAGGTCATACATATCAACATCACAACTCTTCTGCATCCCATCGACAGAGAGGTTACAAAGAAAGTTAAAGGGTTCTCTGACAAGTACACGATCGTATAGACCTAGAAGGCTAAATCTCCAAATCAATCACCTATCGATTCAGGTATGCTTCCGCTATTCAGTTTTGTCTCAATTATTCAATTTGAAAGCTCCTGAATTAAAGCGATGATTTTCGCCTAAAGTTAATTTCAACAAGTGGTATCAGAGTCTTTCATATTGGATTTTGAAAAATCGGTTTATTTTTAGATTCGTATGATATATACTTTTGCGAGATTGATTGGTATTTGGATTCGGGAACTTCAGTGCGTATGTGAATTACGTTTGGATTTATTTCCTGATCTTGCGTGAAAATATTTGATCGTGCGTGAAAATATGTGAAAATATTCGGGAACCTTCAGGCGTGAAATATTCTGTTCTGATTCATGAGTTATTTTTTGGATATGAGTATTGAGTGATTCAATTATCTAATTGATATAATAAATCATAAGTCCTGCTATGGAGCCAACCGTTGGCTCCGTTATGGAGCCAACTTGACTGAAAAACGGATTCTGAGAATCCGTTGGCTCCATAGCATTTCCAAATAAATCATATGCGAAATATATCCTTCTATTCAGTGGGTGATGTTCATTCTGAGAGCATGACTTTTTTTTTAGTGGATTATGGATTCAGATTGTGATCATGGAATCATGGGTAAATAATTTTTTCCAACCTGTACTATACGTGCTTTTGGGATTTTCAACCTAAAGTATTTTTTGTTGTAGAATGCAACCTGAACTACATATACAGTCATTATTTGCACGCTCGACCACATCTTGACCATACACGTGTCCTTTTTTACAGATGATCGGATGGTCAAAAAGTAGTCGAGCGTGCAAATAATTGTATATATGTAGTTCAGGTTGCATTTTACAACAAAAAATACTTTAGGTTGAAAATCCCAAAAGCACGAATACTACAGGTTGGAAAAAATTATTTACCCTGGAATTATTTACTTGATTTGGAATTATGTGAATAGATTCAGTATTGGTATTCATATGATATTTTACATGGACATAATTAGTTTTAGGTGAATTAAAGATTGAGCCTTAAGTTTATTTTTCCGTCTTAGAATTTTAAATTTTGGATTCGCATATTGGTATAAAGTTTTATATATTTGAGATAAATTAATTGAAGCAACATGTCGCCAAAGCGACCTCTTTTGTTGAAATTAATTTGTTTTGAAATATAAAAGGATATGGGTACATGTAATTTGAGTGAGTATTAACCGGCCCAAAGGAAGGGGAGTACTCATTAGAATTACTTGTGCAATTGCGATAATAAACGTGTGATGATTATTTGGTTATACATGTGGACAATAAGTCGGCCCAAAGGAAGATTTTTTGTTTGATATGTTCTTATTGTCAATGTTTGATTACTGCATCAAGATGTCAATTACAAGTTAATATTTTGTCCAAAGAAAAAATATTAGTGGAGTTACGATGTCTTGAGATAGGGTTACCTTTATTTAAATTTTATTATTTTAATTCTAAGTATTTTTCGTGAGCATGATCAGTTTTATTTTTTTCTGGATGAAAAGAGGGACTTTGAAGGTGGGAGAAATCGAATCGCATGTGTATGATGATCATAAAGAAAGCCATTCCAAAAGCATTCAGGGGCACTATGTCTGAAAATATCATTATTGCTAAGGAATTCCTTGCAGATATTGAGAAAAGGTTTGTCAAGAACGAAAAGGCTGAAATTGGTACGCTTTTGGAAAATCTTATCTCAATGAGGTATGGTGGTAAAGGTAATATTAGGGAATACGTTATGGAGATGTCTCATACTGCTTCAAAATTAAGGGCACTTAAGCTTGAACTCTCTGAGGGATTGCTAGTGCATTTGGTTTTGTTATCTCTTCCTGGACAATTTCACCAGTTTAAGGTGAGCTATAATTGTCAGAAGGAGACTTGGTCTCTGAGAGTTCATCTCATACTGTGTCCAAGAAGAGGAAAGGTTGAAGCAAGATAAGAAAGAAAGCTCTAATATTGCCTATACTTCCAAAAATAAGGGCAAGAGAATAAAGAAACATAAGGATAAGGAAGCTGCAAATACAATCCCACAAAAGAAACAACAAGCGACACCTAATGTGTCTAATGGTGTCAATTCTGACACCACTTCAGGTTGTTTCTTTTATAAGGCTAAAGGGCATACAAAGAAGCAGTGTGCCAACTACCACGCTTGGCGTGCTAAGAAAGGTATGCTGTTTAATTTGGTTTGTTCTGAGGTTAATTTAACTTCAGTTCCTGGACACACGTGGTGGATAGATTCTGGTGCCACAACTCACATCAGTGTGTCCATGCAGGGTTGCCTCCATTGCCGAAAACCAAGTGATGGTGAAAGATACATCTATGTGGGTGACGGCAAGACAGTTGAAGTTGAAGCAATTGGAAAATTTAGATTATTATTAAAGTCTGGATATTATTTGGATCTTGATGAGACATTTGTTGTTTCGTCTTTTAGACGAAATTTGATTTCTATTTCTGTTTTGGACAAATTCGGTTATTCTTGTTCATTTGGAAGTGGAAAATTCAGTTTGTTTCATGATTCAAAATTGGTTGGTTCTGGTTCTTTCAGGTTATGATAATCTTTATTTACTAGAAACTATTGCTTCATTCAATGAATCTCTGCATTTAAATACATGTTGTTTGAAAATAAAATTAACCGACGAGAACTCAGCTACGTTATGGCACAAGAGATTAGGTCATATCTCCAAACGGAGAATAGAGAGACTTGTGTCCGACGAAATTCTCGACCCCTTAAACTTTACAGATTTTGAAATTTGTGTTAACTGTATTAAGAGAAAACGAACCAATAAAAGGAGATTTGAACCTAATAGGACTTCAGACGTCTTAGAACTTATACATACAGACATTTGTGGGCCATTTCCTAAAGTTGCTTGGAATGGTCAACAATATTTTATAACGTTCATAGACGATTATTCAAGATATGGCTTCATATATCTCATTCATGAAAAATCACAGTCATTGGACGTGTTCAAATACTATAAGGCTGAAGTTGAGAATCAACTGAACAAAAGGATTAAAACCGTTAGATCTGATCGTGGTGGTGAATACTACGGTAGATATGATGGTTCAGGTGAACAACGTCCAGGAGCTTTTGCTAAATTCCTAGAGGAATGCGGTATCGTCCCACAGTACACTATGACGGGTTTGCCCACTATGAATGGTGTTGCTGAAAGACGAAACAGAACGCTTAAGGATATTGTAAGGAGTATGATTAGTCACTCTACCTTGCCACAATCGCTCTGGGGTGAAGCACTGAAGACTGCAGCATATATCCTTAATAGAGTTCCAACTAAAGCAACTAATAAGACACCTTATGAACTTTGGACGGGCAAAAAGCCCAGTCTAAAGCATCTACACGTTTGCGGGTGTCCAGCTGAGGCTAGGCCATATAGGCCTAATGAAAAGAAACTGGATACAAGGACTGTTAGTTGTTATTTGTTGGATATTCAGAACGATCAAGAGGGTATAAGTTTTATGATCCCACAAGTAAGTCTATTTTTTAGTCTGGAAATGCTCGGTTCTTTGAGGATGTTGAGTTTGCGGGGGAAGATGATGTAAGAGACATTGTCTTTGAAGAGGAATATGTTGATATTCCCACAGGTGTTATTAGCATTGATCAGGACTATGATCCTATCACTGTTGAGGACACGAATCAGGACAATGTCAGAGAACCTCTTGTTGAACAAATTCTACAACCTCAAGAACCTATGCCATTAAGAAGATCCACGAGAGAAAGAAGAAATGCAATACCAGATGATTATATTGTGTTTCTCCAAGAAAATGAGATTGACATTGGAATGATGGAAGATGATCCTATCAACTTTCATCAAGCCATGGAAAGTTTCAATTCTCAAAAGTGGATAGATGCCATGAATGAGAAGATAAAGTCTAAGAGTGACAATGACGTTTGGGAACTCGTCCCGTTGCCAGAAGGTATGAAACCCATTGGTTGCAAATGGATATTTAAAACCAAGAGGGATTCAAGAGGCAATGTGGAAAGATTCAAAGCTCGTGAGCTCTTCAGATCCTGAATCTCCATAAATGGGTATGACTGCTTAATGTGACCAGCTTTGTGCGGCAACCGCAAGCCCACAGAGCGGTACTCTGGATTTGTTATAGCGCCACCATTTCACAATATACATACCGGGAAAACGTCTTGTTGCAAAAGGCTTTACACAGAAAGAAGGCACTGACTATAAAAAGACTTTCTCTCTAGTTTCTTCGAAAGACTCTTTTAGGATTATGATGGCACTAGTGTCGCATTTTGATCTTGAGTTACATCAGATGGATGTAAAGACAGCCTTTCTCAATGGCGACATTGATGAGACTATTTATATGGTGCAGCCAGAAAACTTTGAGTCCAACGACTCGGAGAATATGGTTTGCAAACTTAAGAAATCCATCTATGGGCTCAAGCAGGCATCTAGACAATGGTATTTCAAGTTTCATCAATTGATCATCTCGTTTGGTTTTGAGATGAACTTGGTTGATGATTGTATATACCATAAGTTCTGTGGGAGTAAGTATATATTTCTGGCTTTATATGTCGATGACATCTTGCTTACCAGTAACGATATAGGCTTACTGCACGACACCAAGAAATTTCTAGCTAAGTATTTTGAGATGAAAGATCTTGGTGACGCCTCTTTTATGTTAGGGATAGAAATACACCGAGATCGTTCTCGGGGTACTTTGGTTTTATCACAAAGGGCTATATCGAAAAGGTTCTCAAAAGGTATGGCATGCAAGACTGCAAACCAGAAGATACCCCTGTTGTTAAGGGAGACAAGTTTAGTCTCAAGCAATACCCAAAGAATGATTTTGAGGAAAAGGAAATACAGAAGATTCCTTACGCTTCGGCGGTAGAAAGTCTAATGTATGCCCAAGTGTGTACGTGTCCGGATATTGCGTACATTGTGGGTGTGCTTGGCAGATATTTGAGTAAGCCGGGATTAAACCATTGGAAAGCAGCCAAAAGGGTCTTGAGGCACTTACAGAAAACAAAGAATTACATGCTCATATATCGGAGGTCGGATCAGCTTGAGATCATTGAATATACCGACTCTGATTTTGCTGGATGCCAAGATACTATGAAATCTACTTCAGGCTATATTTTTCTGTTGGCTGGAGGAGCTATGTCTTGGAAGAGTGCTAAACAGTCTATTATAGCCTTTTCTACAATGGCAGCAGAATTTATAGCATGTTATGAGGCGTCCAACCATGGAGTATGGCTTCGAAATTTTGTCACGGGGCTGCGCATAGTGGATGGAATTGAAAGACCACTTAAGTTATTTTGTGACAATAAATCGGCTGTGCTGTACTCCAATAATAATAGGAGCTCTTCGAAGTCAAAACATATTGACATCAAGTTCCTAGTTGTTAAAGAACGAGTTCAAAGTGGACAGTTGTCTATTGAACATATCGGAACGAACTCCATGATTGCGGATCCGCTTACAAAGGGGTTGCCACCCAAAACATTTCATGAGCTTACAGCTCGTATGGGTGTAATGCCTTTGATGGATATTCAGTTTTAGTGGGAGTTTCTAATGTTCTTTGACATTGCCACATTTTATGTTACTTCAGTTTTATGGATATTTTGAGGTTATTTCTGCAGAATTTAAGTTTCGGTTATTTCACACTTTGATTATGGAATATAGTTTATCTCATTTAAGTTTAAGGTGGACCAAGTTGGAACAGACATGTGATGATCATATTTCTTGTAGTTTCCATGCTATACATCCACATCATAATCCATGTCATTCATTTGTATTAACATTGTGACCATTGATGGGTCGAGTTGCGATAAATGCAACAAAGGCCGCTTTGATCCTATGTTGATGTGATTGATGGACCGGATTGGTTAAAGATACTTTTGGTTATGACAACAAATTTGAGCTCATAAAGTTATTTTGCAATACATAATTATAAAGTTACACATATAGCCCAAGTGGGAGATTGTTGGATCCTTAATCCAACATTGGGCTGATATGTGAAATAATTATTGTATTGTGGTTGTCAAATAAAGAAGCCCAAATAAAAGTGATCAATTAAGTTTTGAAGTTATTGGGCTTTAAAGTATCAATAGGGTGTGGGCCTTTAATGTGTAGAAACTAATGGGTTTTCTATTTTCATGATAGGCTAAAATAGAGATGCCCAATGTAACTTAATGTACATAAAGGATTGTGGTCCCTAGGTCATACGTATCGACATCACAACTCTTCTGCATCCCATCGACAGAGAGGTTACAGAGAAAGTTAAAGGGTTCTCTGACAAGTACACGATCGTATAAGCCTAGAAGGCCAAATATCCAAATCAATTCACCTATGGATTCAGGTACGCTTCCGCTATTCAGTTTCGATTCTCAATTATTCAATTCGAAAGCTCCTGGATTAAAGCGATGATTTTCGCCTAAAGTTAATTCCAACATCCTAAATGCACTGTATAAGCAATCACACAACTGAGAGACTAGCTACTCACACAATGAAAAAAGTGAGGGAGGATTGATTTGGGCCTACCTGGTGTCGGCTACATAGCATTTTTTAATTGGACTAAACTTTAGCTAGTGGAAGTCCAATAATCCACCAATTTAAATTTTATACACCCCCGACATGTGTCTTTTCTTTTCTAAATGATAAATAATAATAAAAAAAACTAGCAAAACGATAAAACAAGCTACACAAGAATCAAGATTACACCAAATACGAGTGAGAGAGAGAAAGGCAGTCACACAAATGACACTAGCAATTCTTACATATCTTTTAACATGCCTCTTTTCAGTTTTCACTTTCAGAACTTACAAGTACAGCTAAGGGACTAGGGGCGAACTTCGACGGAGATAGAAAGTCTGGCGCAAGCAGATGGAAACTGGAAGTGGAGGCCGATGAATGGGAGTGGTGGCCGAGGGTTTCTGATTTCTGTTTGACAAAAAAAATCTGTCAAAGGCGCCGAGAAGCCCGCCTCAGCCGTCGAGAACCCACCTCAGCTGCCTAGTCCCGCCGAAACCGCGTAGCCGCCGTGACCGCCTAGCCCGCCCGACCGATTTTTCTGGCCGATTTTAGCAAATCGGTAGCGGTGCAAGACAATGATAATTAATGAGCTAAAATTGAATGGCATCATATATAATCCAAGATTCTAAAAATTTTGAAAATTTTCAATTCAAGCTGAAACCTTTTTTTTTTCAATTCAAGCTGAATTTGAAGCATATATTGGCAAAGAAGTCAAAAAAATAAAAAATAAAATAAAAAAAAATAAAAAAACGAAAATGAGCTATTAAAGGAGGTAATTGATGACATATCATGTATTTTTTATTTTAAATAATCAGACTCATTGCATATTATTCAAAGTGGACTATGAATTTTGGCAAAATATGGAAATCAAGGATATGAATCAAGAATGAGAGTCTTTAAATTATTTTATTATTTTTAATGATGATATTCCTTTATATTTATTATCTTAAACAACACAATAATATTCAGTTTTTTATAAAATCAATTTAAATTAAGAAATAATATTTTATATTTTTTATATAACTTGATTTATGTAATACTTAATTTCCATATTTTATCTGAAATCTATGAAAAACACATTAAAATTATTATTTGAAGTTGTATTTATGAATTATATTTTTATTTGATATATTTTAAATTGAATTAATAAATAAAATTAGTTTATATAAAATTATAGATAAAATTAGTTATTTATTAGTTTCTAAGCCTAATAGTCCAAACCAAACTTATATATGTGTCAATACGAAGCACGACCCTATACCAAATAAGTTTACAAAGCATACGAGCCAACTACGTAGGCTCAGCGCACACAAGAATGTACATATATATATAGAGAGAATAATTATTTACCAAAAATAGTAGCGAAAAAAAAAACGCCAACATTAATTGCAATCCATTAATCGTACATTTTATAGATTTTTTTATATGAAATTAATAAATATTCGAAAATTGGAAACTGTAAATTTAAATCATATAAATAAATACAACATGTATATTACATACATTCAAAATTTAAGTTTCTAAACTTAAAAGAAAAAAAGTTTTATCACCCTCGATCCCCTTTCTCTCTCGTTCCCAATAATCGCCCAAACCCTAGCCACTTAATCTCGCCGATTGGAACTCCCTCGCCGGAAATTTGGGTTCGCCGGTGGACGGCCTCCATCGCTCGTCCATGGAGGCGCACACCCTCGTCTCAATTGCTGCAGCTGGGACCTATTCTCTGCGTCGCCATCGGAGAAGATTTCCGTTCCCGTTTGCGCGCCGGAGCTCAGGTGTCGTCGGCGTTGGTTGGGGTGTGGAGCTGATTCATGGACGAGGCTGGGTTAGCTGCACTTGGCTCGGGTTGGGACGCCGCCTATTCTTCTCGTTCGCCTTTCTTGCCACCGGTCTGGACCTGCGCTTTTCCGCCGGCGAAGCGGCGATTGGCCAGGGCCACTTCCTGCTCGACATGTTGCTATGTCAATTGGAGGTTAGCCTTTGTTGCTGCTGCTTTGTCTCGGTTTTTATTTTATCCGTGATCGGGGGACCTTTCGGTTCTTCCTTGGCAAGTTGGAATTGGTGGTTTATGATTAGGGGTCGTGGTACTGCTGGGATTAGATGCCGTTTCTGGCTTGTGCTCGGCTGTTTAGTCGTTTCAACCTTTCCGGGCTGGGACGAAGGGTTTGCTGTTTTAGACGGACTGAATCGGTGAAGCCAAGCCGTGTAGGTTTCCTCACGTGATTGGAGTGCGGGTCAGCTCTTCGATTAGTTCAGGGGTACGGGTACCCGTCTTGCTAGGCTTTTCGCAGTGGCGGGCGGTTGTTTTCGTGCTCGGGAGCCGTCGTTGGGATTGATTTGTCTGCCGTCTATCTAGATTTATCTGGCGGGGGAGGCTGTATGTTTATGTTTATTTTTCTTTATTAGCTATTTGGTTGTGTTAGGTTGTGTTTCAGTTTTATTTTCTTTAGGATTGTGTTTTTGGTTTGGGCTATTTGGCCTCTGTGAACCCGAGTGTCACCTTATTATCCTATTGGGATCCGATACTCGGGTATTACTCCATTGGGGTCTTTCAGTTGTTGTTAGTTGTTTTAGTCGTTTTAGTTTGTTAGTTTTAGTTGCGAGTGTTTTATTCTAGCGTTGCTAGTCGGGACTCTAGGCGGTCTTCTGACCTGTCCTCCCAATTTTTCAGTTGTTGACTGTTGTATATTCAGTCGTTGACTGCTGTGTATTCGCACATTTGTGCATTTTGATTTATAATATAACCTATCGTTTCGGGAAAAAAAAAAAGAATTTGTACAATTTTTAAATTGATTTATTGCAATTTCTTTATACTTTTTGTTGATATCAAATCCAGTAATCAGAATTAAGGTACTAAAAATCGGAATATATTATAGCAAATTANTGCTTATCATCACTCAGTCGCTGCTTATAAATATCCATAAGTAAGATTTCATATTTTCCATTATACCTACAAAAAAAATAAAAAATAAAATAAAATAAAATAAAATAAAATGAACTACATAATGGATCAGCCATGGGTATTCAAAAAACAGGTCATCATAAATAATAATTTGTCCAACATATTTTATCTTTGCAAGCCATAATTGTTATCAGATAACCCAATAACTCATTTAATGGATTATATTTTGTTGATGATGCTTGAGTTCATAGACTAGCCGATTGGGACACAACTTTTTTAGTTCATATATGGAGTAATTTTGGCGTCGAAGATTGCAATGAAGCAAAACGTGGGAGAAATATATTAATATATAAAGAATCAATGATATTTATTTGAAATAGAAATTAAAAATCAGTAAAAAAATATTTGATTTCCTGCCTAAAGTATTTACTATATTGAGTAATAATTTTGGCCAAAAATTGAAAAATCCCACCTAAATTAATGTACAGAATCATATTTGTCAAATACTGCGGCTATTACTTTTATTGATTGCATAATTTAAATTTGGAATACAATATATTGACAAAACTTGCAGTTGTTACCTTTATTAGTTGCATGGTTTAAATTTTGTATATAATATATTGAATAAAAATAAAAAGATTTATATTTAAATTTAAAAATAAAAAATAATTATTCATCATAACTTACTTGTCAATATTAACTTGGACGTAAACGAAATAGTCAATTATTTTTAGTTTAATAAATTACTCAACTACTTAATTTTTTTTTATTTGAATAGTTTATACAATAATAAATTATTTCAAGTAATGAAACAATATAATTTTATATTTATACTTATTATTCACATAGGTTGTTAAATATATGATAACATTTTACCAAAATAACTATTTCATGGAATCACATATAGTCAAATCGATTTTCTGAATAAAAATTTTGAAGTGATACTTATTTTGAAACGAATATAATGTGATTTATTATCAGTTATGTTCACTATACGGGTTGTATACTAATTTTAAATAGACATTTTTATATAATTTTTGCATAATTTAAACTTTATATAACATTTTCAATAAATCAATATAGGTAAATTGTATTACATATTGATTCCATACTTTTAATTTATAAATATTATTTAATAAGAATTTTTAATTTACAAATATTAATGAATATCTCTACCCGTGCACTGCACGGGACTCATACTAGTAACAATATAAATCAAAATCACATACTTTGTAATTTAGTTATATTAAAACGGAAGCAAGTTTCATGAGTACAATGATGGAGATGCATATATATATATATATATATATATATATATATATATGTATATATAGGGATTGGATCCAATGAGTCCATATATTTAAAGTGTGTCCGTAAGATCCGATCTCAGCCTTTAATTTCTCGCTCGATCTGATGGTCAGTAGCAGCCTCTTAATTAATGATTTGGTTCGCGGTTTTATGTAGTCCCGTCATTTCAAAACGTTTGAGTTTTCAATGCTCTCTCTTCATCATTGTCTTTTTTCGTTTCTATATCTTTGGTTTTATGTTGTTCCTATATCTTTGGCACTCTCTCTCATCATTCTCTCAGTTTTCGACGCTATCTCAGTTTCCAAAGCTTGCAAATTCAATTGAAGTTTGCAGATTCAATTTTCGTCGGCGTCTTTTTTCGTTTCAATTTTTTAGGTTATTGTGGTTGTATATCTTCGGAATACTTGTATTTTTTTCGTTATTTGCTGATGTCGTTTGTTAAACCCTAATTTCTGCTATTTTAGTTTGACTATTGCATATATAGTATAGCAGGCATGCAACGACGTTGTTTTTTGTGCTAAATCTGTTGTGATCAACCCTATTTTATGCTATTTTAGTTGATGAATAATGTATAGATAGTATATTTTTTATGCATATTTAGTTGTTTTTTGTTCTAGATTTGTTGAGAACATTTCGTTGTTTCTCTTCTCTATATTAGAGCTTGTAGAATGCATAAATATTGTATGTCTTTTTGCATTTTTAGTTTTAGAATGCAGGGGAACCACTCTTTGTATTGTTGATATGTTAGTTAATAACGTATGCATATATAGTTTATTTTCCCTGCTTATTTAGTTATCAAATGATGATTGACATGTCCATATCTACCTATTGCTATATTAGTGCTCGTATGACGCATAGATAGTGAATATATCTTTGCATGTTTTAGATCTACAATGTTCTGATATAGTTGGTTGTTGTTGCATATTTAGTTTATATGAGTTGCATATTTAGTTTATATGTATTGCATATCTAGTTAATATCAGTTGCATATCTAGTTTATATGACATGTTATGATTTTGCATATCTAGTTCATATGAGTTGCATATGTAGTTGGTTATAATGCGCATTTATTTTCAATTAGTATATATCATATAATTTATTTCATTTTTGTGTTATTGTAAGTCAGATATTCTTGAAGTATGCCTCGTGGTAAGAGTAGCAAGCGTAAAAGGGCAGATGCTGATGATATTCTGTTGCTTACTGATGGCACAGAAGGTCAGTTGGATAGTAATAAATCATTCGGTCTTCTCCAAAGATTATTGTGGACTCTATGAAATCTTTTAACCAACAACAGCAAATAGCTGTTGAGCAAATGGGTTTTGGATGTCAGTTTGATCTGAAAATTAAGAATTTCCGACTCAGTTGTTGCACTGGTTGTTGTCGAACTTTGATCCTGTTAGTTGTCAGCTTGAATTTGGGAAAGGAAGAAGTATTCATGTCTCATCTTTGGACGTTCAGCGTGTTCTAGGCTTCCCCAATGGTGATAAGTCTATTGAGAAGAAAAACAAACTTTGATAATTTCTAGGCTTCCCCAATGGTGATAAGCCTATTGAGAAGTATTCATGTCTCATCTTTGGACGTTCAGCGTGTTCTAGGCTTCCCCAACTTCTGATGAAGTCCCTATCAAAGTGCCAATTTCTGAACCAGTTGTTGAAGTGCCAACTTTGATAATTTCTGATGTTCCTGTTGAATCAACAATTGCTGTGCAGCATGTTTGTGTTCATGAAGCAGCTCTTGGTAATGTTCAAGAAGAGATTGTTGAGATGGAGATTGAAAGAGAGAAATTGAAAGAGAAGGAGATTGCGATAGAGGAAGAGAAAGAGAAAGAGAAAGCGCTGGAGATAGATAAGGTGACAGATTGGGGGAAATGTTGTTTCTACTTATTCTATTTTGTATTTTTATGTACTTCAATTTTATTTTTAATCAATAAGTTATGTATTTGGTTGCAGTTTGTGGTAGCTGAGGATGAAAATTTGTTGAAGAAAGAGAAAAAGAAGAAGAAACAAAAAAAGAAAGTTCAGTTTGTTGAAGAAAAAAGAAAAAGGAAGAAGAAAGACATGTGAAGATGCTTAGGAGACTAAGAAAGTACTAAAGGTCAAAGAAAGTTCAGATTGTGACGGCCACGGATAAGGATACACATTTGGCTGATGTTCTAGAGCCAAGTGTTGTTTTCAATTGGATTGTTGAAGATGATGGGGAGACTAAGTAACTTTTCCTACTTATCTATATTAATTTTAATTTTTCATATCCTGCTTACAAGTACTTATAATTAATTATTATATTTTTCTTTTAGGTTTGATGTAATTTTTAAATTTGGTGATGCTATGATCATGAAAGAGCAGCTTGAAACCTTGAAAGTTGATGGGTATCTTACGGTTGGTGTTCTTGATATATGGTCAACAATTCTGAATGCTAAAGAAAAATTTAGGGAATCTGGCTGTCCTCTAAGATTTTTTTCATCTACCTATATCAGTGTAGGTTTATTTTTTATTTTTGCCAACTCTTTTTAATATACTAGTTGTTGGCAGATGTGTAAGTTTATCCATTTTATATTGATGTTATTTCAGTTCTTGATATATGCATAGATAATGTATTTTAGATGCATAATTAACTGTTCATTCTTGCATAATTTGTCCATATCAATATGTTGTTTGTTCTTGCTATATTTGTTCTTAAATGATGCAAAGATAGTTTTCTTTAAATGCATACTTAGTTGTCAACTTATGCAGATTGTCTGAAGAACAATATGTTGTTTGTTTCTTGTAACATGTATAGCTAGTATACTTCTGATGCAGATTTAGTTGACAATTGTTGCATATGATTTGCAGAACAATTTGTTTTTTTTTTTTTGTTATTGCTATATTAGTACTTGACAGTTGCGCAGATAGTTTATATGTTTTGCATATTTATTTATATTTTGTTGCTCACTAGATATTTGTAGTCAATTTTTATTATAAAGTGTATTTATATATTCTTATTGTTTTCAGCTATACACCATGTCCATAGATGATGAAAAATGGGAGTTGAAGAATAAGCTCAAGCTGTTTGAAGATACTTTTGATGCTGAATTCAGTGGTTCTGATGCTCATCCACATCTAGAAGATGTTGATATGGTAATTTTTATTTTTTATTATGAAACCAATTTTTTTAATCTACTTAATCTCATGGTAATAATATAATTTTTCTTTCCCATCTACAAGAGTGAGCACTTTTTTGTCCTGTGCTTTGATATGAAGAGAAATCAGTATCACATCTTGGATAATTCGTCAGTTGGAGGATCTACTATTGCCAAATATGAGAGTTGCCCTTCAAATTTGGTGATTATCTTTCATGTTTTTATAATATCATTCATGTTTTTTGTCATCATCTTTTATGTTATATGTTTAACACCTGTTTTATGTTCTTTTCAGAAAAAGTTATTTAGTGAATACTTGAAATCCAAGAAATGTGGTGAACTGGCAGAGGCTGTAAAAAAAATGAAGACTGTGAGAGTTGATTTGCCTTGGAGAGATGAAAAGAACAAGGTTGATTGTGGCATCTTTGCTATGTGTCATATGGAGACTTACATGGGAGGTGGTGTAAGAGGGTGGGATTGTGGGTTGATGAAGGACAATCCTCAACAAATGAAGGAAATGCGCACTCGATATTGTGCTGCCATTGTTCTCAACGAAATTAATGAATTGAAGAATGAAAATGAAAAGAAGGCACGTGCGTTTCTTGCGAATGCAAGCCTACGACCATGTTGAAGATTGTGTGTTTATCCAAGAATTGATTTGCTGGTTTGTTGAACAATACTTTTTGTTTAGATGTTTTGATGAATGGTTGGTTGGTTGATGTTTTGATTATAAGGATTCTGATGTTTTGATGAATGGTTGTTTTGACGAAATGGTTGGGTGATGTTTTTGTGTAAATGCTGATTATTAGGATGCTGATTTTAGTTAGTGGGTTGATGATAATGGTTTTTGATGTAAATGAATGTTGCTGATTGTAATGAATGAAGTTTCTAATGGTATTTTAAGTTTATGATGAGATGCCTTTTTTGTAATCAGTGTATGGGAAGTTAGTTATTATCTGTTGCATATTTAGTTCAAACAAGATGCATATTTAGTTTTTTAATGTTGCATATCTAGCTTAAGGATGTTTCAGATTAGTCTTTATAAACCGGTTGGGTGTATATTGTAGAACAGTGCATGTTTAGAGATTAGGAAATGCATAAATAGTAAAGAGGTAAAAAATATCTACTCAATTCTTGCATGGTAACTGTAAATTTTGTTGCTATTTTATTATAAGTATGTTGCATATATATTGTTTGAGAGATGCATACTTAGTGTAAATGAGATGCATAGTTATTAGAAAGATGAATAAAACTATCTACTGAATTCTTGCATGGTTAGTGTAAATTTGTTGCTATTTTATTGTAATTTTGTTTCCTAAATATTGTACAGAAGATGCATAGTTAGTGTAAATATTGATGTATATTTATTCTATAGTTTTGCATAGTTATCTTTATCAAGTTGCATAAATATTGTACAGAAGATGCATAGTTAGTGTAAGTGAGATGGAAAAAATATCTACTGAATTCATGCATGGTTACTGTAAACTTGTTGCTGTTTTATTATAATATCTTTCATAAATAGTGTACATAAGATGCATAGTTAGTGTAAGTGAGATGTAAAAACTATCTACTGAATTCTTGCATTGTTACTGTAAACCTGTGGCTATTTTGTTGTAATATTGTGCATAAATATAGTACAGAAGATGCATAGTTAGTGTAAGTGAGATGCAAAAACTATTTTACTGAATTCTTGCATGATTACTATAAACATGATGCTATTTTATTGTAATTTCGTTGCCTAAATAGTGCACAGACGATACATAGTTAGTGTAAGTGAAATGCATATTTATATAATAGAAGCAATTTAAAGAAGAGTTAATATTTTTCTATACGTCATATAATATCTGATAACAAAACATCAAATAACTATGTGTTACAATCAGAAATCTCATTGGTCTTAGTACAAGTTCTACTATTATGACTTTCTATTTCTCCACATTTTCCACAACGCCTTTTCAACCTTTGGCTTGCTTTGATTGACTTTTCTCGTTGTGACAACAAGCGGCTTCTTGTGCTGCTTCCACTTCCCTTGTTTTTTGCCTGCTTTGGAGGAAGGATATTTACATCCAAATTTGAAACTGAACCGCAAAAAGCTTCCATAACTGCTTCTTTGCTTAAGACTGAACCCCTGTCTTGCCGTCCACTCAACAAGTAATTCTTTTCTTCATTTAGAATTCTTGATAATCTAGCCAACTTATTCTCTTTGTCTTGAGCAAGCGATACACAGCAATGAAAATCAGACCAGATTTTGTTTATATAGGTATTCTGCTGACTTTTGTGATCTACTGCAGCTAATTTTCCATTTCAAACTCATCACTGGAAGATGAAACTTTGAGCCAGCAGTTGAGAAGGTACTGATCAGGTATTCTATCTAAATCCTTGATGAACATTAGTATATGACGACATAATAATCCAAATTGCTCAAACATCTTGCAGCTGCAATTTACAGAATCCCGACATTTATCTACAATGAAGTCAATATCATCACGACTAGCTTCCACAACTTTATATCTTGTCACATCATTCTCATTTTGGATGTGGATAGGCACACACCGAAAACATGCTGCTTCAATTTCTGGTTGTACCTCAGAAAATACTGTTTTTGTATAAACCTTTGCAGCATGTTTCTCAATTTCTAATGGTGTCTTGCATTCAGGAGGCGAAGACACACATTCATGATGCATCTTACATGAAACATGCCTTTGTGCATCCCTTTCAAAATGCATAAAGAACTCAACTAAGTTTGCTTGTGGAAATATGTAACTTCCAAACCAACTATTTGTACTTTCTGATCCAGATGTTGTCCTAAGCAAACCGCCCATTTTCACATCTTTAAAATATGCTGGGATCCATACTTTTTAATCTCAAACAGATTACGAAACCACTGATTTTCGGTTAAGGCAAAATCATTCATCAAATTTCCCCATTTTTCTTCAAATTCACAAGGGGTAATATAACTATTCCAGACTATGTCATTTAATCTCTTGATGAAGGTATTATCCTTTGCTAAAGTAGGACCAACCTTTACATTTACCTTTTCCATAATGTGCCACATGCATAAACGATGTCTTGCATATTTGAAAGTTGCCCGGATAGCATTCTTCATGGTAGGATCTTGGTCGGTAACAACGTAATATGGTTCATGTCCCATAGCCTTCAAGAAATTTTCCAACAGCCAAATATATGATTCTTCATCCTCTTTAACAATCAACCCAGCTGCATATGTTACACACTTTTTATGGTTATCTATTCCAGTAAATGGGACAAACACCATTTTGTACCTGTATATAAAAAAATAACAAAATTTAATTAGGTCTTGCAAAATTTAAACATATGCATTTTTAATTCTGTCTTCATGCATACTTAGTTGTCTTATGTTGCAAAATTAGTTTCAAATAGCTACAAGCTTTGGCAGACAGTTATGCAGACTATTGTCTCAAAATAAAATCACTTATTTGATACCAAAATGCTTATTTAGTTTTATAATCATGCAAGAATAGTTATATAATGTTGCATACATAGTTTCTGATGCATAATTTGTATTATCACAAACCATTAAATTGCTAAATTATTTCATACCTGTTGCATATTTAATGTGACATTCACAACAGTAACAATCAGATATATCATAACAATTTAGATATAACAGAAATGTATTTTCACAACTAAATCAATAAGATATTTATTGTTTTTATATGCAATAGTTACCAATAAGAGCTGATTAGAACTGAATTGTACCTGTTAGTGTTGTAAGTTGCATCAAATGAGACGACATCTCCAAACATCAGGTAATTTTTTCTTGAAATTGGGTCTGCCCAAAATATCCTGTTTAATTGGTTATTTCCATCAACTGCATACTCAAATGCCATGTCTGGGCATACTTCTTGTTTGTTGTGGAATTTCTGAATGATGAGTTGCGCATCTGCTCCAGACATGTAAGTCATAAGTTCTCTCTTATAGTTCTTGAAATCAATTGCGAGAGCACCAACATTATCATATCCCACAAGCATTTCCTTATATAACCTATGGGTTTTAGCTGGTCCAATGTTTGTTTTCACACAATTAAGAACAAATTTCCGGTGTCCATAATTCAATTGCCGATTTGCATTGAGATAAAGTGTCTCCAGTACTAGACTGTGGCAATGTCTTTCTTCAAATTCTGAAATTTTGTATCCATTTCCATCATACTCAAATATTACTCGAGCTTTGCAACCAACCCTTTTCGACACACGTTGTCGTTGAACTCCACATGACTCAGGAGGTAGTTGTGGCATACTCTTTGAAGTATTTTGTTCAATTTCTGGCTTAAATCCTTGTCTATTGTAAACTATATACTGTTTACTTACTACGCCACTTCTAAATCGTTTTTTGTGCTAGTCCGCACATCAAATCCACCGTTTGCCCCATAGTTTCTTTAAAAGTCCATTGCAATATCAAGGTTTGGAAACAGCATACCGACTTTAGGCTTTATATCTGGTTGGACGATTGGTATCCATACTTTGTTAAATTTGGTGATATCACCAACTGAACCTGAGATTTCTCATGAGCAGTACCTACTACAAAATATAAGAAGAAAATTAAGTTTGAGAACTGTTGCATGTTTAGTTCAATAAAATTGCATTCTTAGTTCAACCCATATGCATTTTTATAACTAAATCGTTGCATATATAGTTATAATCCAGAATGACTCATTGAATGAAACTGCAGTTATAACGTGCATACTTGCCAAGATATTTTATGCATATTTATTACGTGCATATTTATTGATATACTTATGCAAGTTTAGTTACTCTTTCATGCACAATTAGTTATTCTTTCATGCAAAGTTTGTTTTATATATATCGATCTAATGTATAAGTAGACCTGTGCAACAGACAATTTTTTTGCTTGCTTATCAATAGACAGTTGCACATTTAGTTATTTCTACATGCATATGTATTTCTAAATCGCAGCATATTTAATATTTATGTCAGAAAACAGAGATTCTTCCGCAAATCAAAATTGCAGATAAGCACGAACAACATATTTTTCAATATTATATGCTCGACTCTTATTAAATAACTCGATTTCATCAACGTATAATTCATCAGCATTGATTATTTTAAATTTAGATGAATCAATTTGAAAAAAAATGTCACTATACCTTCTTCCATTAATGTCGCAACTGGAGTTGCTTCGATCTCCATTTGAAGTTGCTTTTGCCGACTTTGTGTGATAAATCTGATGAACTTTATGAACCGCAGTTGAGTTTGTCTATCGAATAGATTAAAAAGGATACTTAAACCTAATTAGTCGATGAAATCGAAATCGAGTATGAGAAGGAAATCGTACAGAATCGTGATTGAGAAGGAAAGTTTAGATATTTTTCTGATTTTGTTGCGAGCGGAGATGGAGATCTGTTTTAATTCTGTTTGATTTGTTATATTTATATGTTTGATTCTGAGCGTAGATCTGAAAGGCATATCTGACGGCTCAGATGATGGTCTCACGTGCACATTTTAAGGGGTAGCCTTGGTATATATGGGTACATTGAGAAGAAGAAAACAGGAGTATAATTAAAAAGCATACATATGGATATGGTGAGGAACTAATAATAAGTGATGGCGTTTAATCAATAACACTGGTAGATGGTAACGTTGTAGTGAACAACGGCGTCCCCTTGGGTGGTGAAGCTGACGGTGTTGGCGAGCGCAAAACCATCGGCCATCCGGAACTTTCCAGTGCCTCCTATAATCGGCATCTCCCTCGGGTTATCCGTGATGTGGTTGCGACCCAACATGCTCAACGTGCTGTTGTCTTCGTCGAACACAAAGGTGAGGGCCATGGTTAGGGAAATGGTTTCAAGGCCCGACCCGCCGTACATCCCCTGGGCCCGGCCCACGGCTTTGGAGCCAATGTCTGGTCCCTCGGTTAGCGGGTCGTCGATCATCACGAGATAGCCAAACAAGTTGGGAAATGGTTTCTTCGGGTGCGCTATGGGCACGGCCGTTGGCTGGCGCCCGCTGACCAAGTCGTGGAAATAGAACTCCCGGGTGGTCATCTTGGGCTTGCACTGGCACCTTGACTTGGAAGCTGTGGCTGGGAATAACATTAACAGGCAGCTTGATGATATAAATATTGCTGTGCCAATAATGCCTACATTAATGAAGGATTTTGCCATTATTTTTTTTTTTAATTTAATTGCTATGTAATACACATACCTCTAAAACCCCTAGGTTGTATATATAGCACTTGAATTTGTTAAGCGTGACATTAATATATTATTTTATTATATCAAGCTAACTTTCTTGGTTCTACTCATACTCATGAAGAAAAGAAAGAAAGGCTAGCTCATTATTGAAGTCCGCCATAATTCGTCGCCTACCTAATGAAAGAGAAGCACACAAATATTAGTATGGATGAAAAATTTGATCAAGTGCCTTAAATTTAGGCTTTGGGAATAAATAAATAAATCGGGTAAGGAAGAAATTGGCCAGAGAAGTTAATTACAAGTAATTATGAGGGAACATCATAACGCTTTAATAAAATTTTGATCCTACCTTCGAGAGCAATGCTCTTATTAACTTTTTTTAACCAATCCCTATATATATACATATATATGAAATATAAAAGAAAATTTATTGTATAGTTCAAATTTGAGTTCCAAATTTAAAAGTCAAATAAGTAAGTATTCATAACTTACAAGTCAATATTAACAATATTAAATTGGTTGTAAATGAAATAGTCAATTATTTATAGTTTATAAATTACTCAATTACTTAAATTTTTCTATTTGGACAGTTTATAAGAGAAAAAAAAAGCATTTTAATGATTAAATAATATAAATTTTATAATTATACTTATTATTCACATAAATTTTTAAATACATGACAAAAGTTTATCAAAATAATTGTTTTATGAAATCACATTATAGTCAAATCAAATTTCTTAATAAAAATTTTAAAATGACATTTATTTTGAAATGAATATAACGTAATTTATTACATTATCAATTACTTGCACCGTACGAGTTGTATACTAATTTTAAATAGACATGTTTCATGTAATTTTGCACAATTTAAATTTCATATAGCATTTTTAGTAAATTAATATAAGTAAATTGTATAACGTATTGATTCCATATTTTTAAGTTATAAATATTATTTAATGAGTATTTTTAATTTAAAAATATTAATTTAAAAATATTAATGAAATATGTATAAGGGTACTCTTATTGAGCTTTTTGGATTAGACCAGTTTCAGTAAATTTCACCTAGGCAATTTTAGTTTGTTAATACTTTTCAATGCTTCTTCGACCTTTTTTTTTAATTGTATTGTTCTTCATTACAAAAGTCACATCAAAGTGAGAGATATTGTAAAGGTTATTTTAGAAATATGTGGATAATTTAAACAATCAATATTTTCATATTTGAACTTTTCAAACAACTATTTATGAATAAATCGTAAAAGTTCTCATATGAAACTTTTCTTTGTTGGATAGAATATTTTACACGTTGAACGTTGATTTTCCTTTTTAATAAATTTCACNATATATATAAAATCTATAAGCATTTACTAAATATAGTAGCAAAAAAATTAAGATTATTTAATGCATGTCTTTTTAGGAAATATTTTAAATATATGCATTAATTTTTTTCATATACATGTTTCCAAATTAGATCAAATAAAAATATAATATAAAAGATACTTTCCTTGATTATTAACATCTGCAATAATTTTATTGATATTCATTATAATAAATTACAAAATTAATTTTCTATAATCCATGTTGATAATATTTTGTCAAGATAACATAAAACATATTTTAAGTTCTAACAATATGATTATATTTTTCACAAATATGGACTTTGCATCCTAAAATATTTATAAAAAAATCGTAACAGGTTGGGTAATTTTTTTCTTCCAATTAATTATGCAAAATCGAGTTAGTACATTAATTTTTACTAAGATAATTTTTTCTTAAACTTTATATCGTTATATATAAAATTATTCTTAAAATTATAATTTACCATTTAAGAGATAATGATTAGATACATTAAATAATTTTACTAATGGTCAGATAATAAAACTAAATATTTCAACTAATCTTTAGAATTTCAAATTGTAATTTATTTGTATATTATGTCAACCATGATTAATTTTTTATTATTTTTTTATTTTGACTTCTCTCTATAATGAAATTCTTAAAAAATATATTTTCATTGCATAGTATAAAACCTTATGATGCAAAGTAGTAAAATCTCTTGATTATAAAAGGAATTTAGTTTTTAGCAATTGCTAAATCAAAGTTATTAAATTATTATAAAAAATTAAATTATAAAATAACATGTGTGTATATTTTGTAAAATATTTATACACAATATTTTATTTTGAATTTATTTACGTAATTTAATTTTACTACATTAATAAATAGTATTAATATACATTAAATATTTTTCATTATATAAAATAAAAAGAAGAAGAAGACTACTTCTATAAGTCTTATATGGTGAACTATAATGACAAGAATATGTAAAACTATTATATGAAGAACAAGTCTTATATGATAACAAATTTTATAATAAAATAATTAATCAAGTCTTATATGGTGAACAAGAATATGTAAAACTGTTATTTTTCTTATATGAAGGAATAAATATATATGCTAAAATCAGCGGGATAATATATTAATTTATTTATAGAATATGGCTAATAGGCTCAAGTTTAACGTTTAACTAAAAAAAATACTGATTAAAAGAGGTATAAATAGATAATCCAATTGTATTATTTTCAGGCCTGTTGACATCCAAATTCGCCCAGAAAGAAACCAGACAAGGCAGCGTCAAGAGCCGAACCGGAGACCCGGTCGAGCGAAAAGGTGTCGAAATGAACTTCAAAATCGATTGACCCTGACACCCCCGTGGATCCGTCCGTTAGCCCAGCGTTTGTGACATCTAAGTACCGGTGCCGGCCTCATGAGTGACGGGCTGGAGGAAGATTCCCCGGAGCCGGAAGGGCGGAACGGGACCAGGAGCCGACCTGAAGTCTCAGAGCAGACCCCTAGTGACAGACGCTGGGCCCGATAATAATATAACAATGCCACTTGGAGAGCAATCATTGGTGATTGGGTAGGGCGTCCTAGCCTGCAGACCTACACCCACTAGCCAAGACATAAAGCCTGCCAACATTAAATGACCCCCATGTGTGCATTAAATGCCTGTCAGGCAATGAAGAGGAAACCTCAAATCGCATTGAATTCTGTCAGGGAGGCGTCGGACTGTCCTGCAAGGACACTGTACGACAAGACTGGTGAACTATACCTGAACAGTACCACATTAAAGAGCACTATAAATAGCAACCCTCTCATTTATTTCGGGGTTGTTGAATCTCAACTATCTCTACTCTCTCTATATTTTCTCTCTCTAAACTTGTAAGGAATTTGCGTAAGAATTTGTAAGTATATCGCAAGTGTCGACCTCGTACGAGAGGCCGACCTCGTGATCCGTTAATAAAATCATAATTAAATCGTATTCCCTTGTCTTTTCTCGTTACTTTTTCCCTATTTATCTTTTTTAACCGTTGACCGGAAATGCCCGTCAACAGTTTGGAGCTAGAGGAAGGGCACCATAAGTTACTTGATGTCAATTTTTCGATCTTGTGAGACTCCACATCATACTCACCTTTTTTCTACTTTTCGTTTCCTAAAACTACTCAAAATGCCTTCATCCGGCCACAACGAGTCAACCCAGCAGTCCGACACCCAGTTTCGCCGGCGCAACGGCGGGGAGACCTCTCGCCGCGCTCAGCAGGGGGCCATAGTCCCTGTCCCGCCAGTTCCCACCTTCGCTGCGGCCATGCAGCACCCCGACGTCCTCAAGGCCCTTGAGGGGGTCTTCGCAAAGGCTCTCGCCAGTCAAGCGGCCGGGGGAAACACGTGGCGCCCACGAAAAACCCCGACAATGCCCTGTTCCATACCCCTGAAAAGGAGGCCGGGGGGCAGAAGAACCCGGCGAAGTCCAAAACCACGGCCCAGTCACCCAACCTTGAGGCCCGAAACCGCCGCGACAAGAGCACCAGAACGGCACCTACCGAACAGACGGGAGAGAGCCATCCGGAGCAAAGCCTCCAGATCGTCCGTCGTTCCGTTCACCAGCGTCTGGGTGACAAAAGCCAAGCCAACCGTGACCTCCGGGAAGTCATCAGGCGAGGTAAGGCTATAGGGTGCGACACTGACGAAGTCGCGGCCCTAAAACGCAGAATCGCGGAACTGGAAGGCCGGCACCCCACCGGGAGTGAGCTCTCACTCCCTGCTTATCCGCAATCTTGCGCACGGCCGACTCCCCGAGTCATGGACAACGCTTCACCTCTTTCCCCCGACATCCTGCAGGAAGCCGTCCAGAAAAAGATACAAGTACCCCAGCTCGGTCTCTACGATGGGAGCTCGGACCCTGACTCCCACATTGGCCTCTACACTTCGTGGATGGACCTGCACGGCGCCTCTGACGCCCTACGCTGTCGAGTGTTCTCCTTGACGCTGGGGCCAAAGCCGCAGAGGTGGTATCACTCCCTTTACCCCCATTCCATCTCCACCTGGGCGCAGCTCAGGTCAGTGTTCCGGTCACATTTTATCGAATCGCAAGTCAACCTCGCCCCGAAGGAATCCATCTCCAATATTGTGCAGGGGGAGAATGAGAGCCTGAAGGACTACATCGCTCGATTTAACGACCGAGTCCAAAACATGGAGCGATGCCACCCCGACGCACTACTGATCACTGCCCAGGGCGGCTTGAGACCAAAGACGTTATTTAGATGGTCCCTGTGTCAGAACAAGCCGACGACCTACCAGGAGTTCCAGACCCGCGCCCAGGACTATATAATGGCGGAGGAGTCCTCGTCGATCCCTACGTTCGACCCCACGCCGACACCGGCAAAGGGAAAGGCGAGGGAGGAAAAACATGGAAAACCCAACAAGTCATTCGTCGAGATCCGAGCTCAGCGGAGGCAAAGAGCTGAGGAGCTGAAGAAAAGCTACCAGAGCGTCTTCTCGGTAGGAGCCACTGCGGTCTACGAGGAGATTAAGGCAAAGGGACTGCTGCCGGACCCGAAGCCGATGTTCACTGACAAAGACAAGGTGGACAAGACCCGCTACTGCACCTACCACAAGGCGCACGGGCACAACACCGACCAGTGTCGGAATCTAATCTCGGCACTACTCAAACTGATTGATGACCCCCAGCTCAGAAGGTTCACCAACTCCGGCGAGAAGAGGAAGAAGGGAGGCTGTTTTGAGGAAGGCCCGGACAGTGATGAGGATGCCGACGTGAACCCTCGAGGGAAGAAGTCGCAGCAGGGCGGCCCCCATGAAATCATGACCTTCTGCCCCTCCCATCAAGACGAGGCCAGCACCTCTAGGGGCAGGAAGAGAGACCGATCCCCACATACCGGGGCCGACCAGACCAACTACCCGACCCGGCGCGTCAACACGAGCCGGGGTGAATCCCTCCTCTCCAGGAGGTAGACTAAGGCCTATGCACGACAGGCCTATTACGCCGGGCAGAGGGTGATGCACGCCGCCGACGCCGGCCCCAAACACCATCTCCTTCACTGACGAAGACGCCTTTCTGTTCGACCACCCCCACTCCGACGCCCTGGTAATCACGGCGCCGATCATGGCGATAAAGATCCATCGCATCATGGTCGACATCGGGGCCTACGCGAGCATACTCTACTATGATACTTTTAAAAAGATGGGGATCGATGCGAAAGAGGTGCAGCCCTGCCGCGAGCGGATCCAAGGCTTTAATGGGCAGACAACTGCCCCCGTCGGCCAAGCCACGCTGCCAATCCGGTTTGGGGAGAGGGGGCAGCCCATGAAGACGATTCTAGATACCTTCAAAATCGTGGACTGCCCAAGCGAGTATAACGCCATCCTGGGCAGGACGGCCCTGTACAAGCTGAAAGCCGCCTCTGCATATTCCACTACTCCTTGAAGTTCCCAACCTCAGATGGAGAGGGTACTCACCGCGGGACCAAAGGGAGACGCGGGAGTGTGTCCTCACCATCCCGCACGCCGAGATAAATGCGGCGGATCCTCTCGCCGAGGCGACAGATGCCGAGCCGGTGCGCGATGGTCCTAGGGGCGACCTCATGCTGGGAAACCAGACAAGTTCGCACCCTTTGACCGCTATGAGTACCTCCCCGGCCGGCACAGGACTAAAGACGGTGATGTCCAACTCAGATGTCGGGCCGAATGGTCCCAACCGGACGGACGACCGCATGCTGGGAAACGGGATAGGTCCGCTCCCCTCGGTTGGGGGCGACGCCAGACAGGCCGAAGAAGAGCCCGGGGTCGACCTAGACCTGGACAGGGGAGGAAGGGCCGACAAAGAGCCGGTCACAGAAGAAGACGAGCTTGACCCCCGGACCCAATACGAAGAGAAGCGGGGGACAAAGAGGGCCAAGCCCATGGACGAAGTTGAGATCATCTTCGTCGATGAGGAAACTTGCCAAAAGCAACTCCGGATCGAGAGCAAGTTGCCGGGGTCGCTCAAAGCCGAGCTGACCAAGTTCCTCCAGGAAAACGCAGACGTCTTTGCGTGGACCCACGAAGACATGGTCGGCATCGATCCGCGAGTCTCCTGCCACCGGCTGCAGGTCGACCCCACGGTCAAGCCGGTCGTGCAAAAGCGAAGGAAGCTCGGCCCGAACCGACAACAAGCCTTAGAAGAAGAGGTGATCAAGCTCAAGGATAACGAATACATCCGCGAAGTCCGGTACCCGACTTGAGTAGCCAACCTGGTACTTGTGAAGAAGAGCAGTGGAGCATGGCGCCTGTGCATCGATTTCTCTGATCTGAACAAGGTGTGCCCCAAAGACAGCTACCCCCTACCCCACATCGATTACATGGTCGACGCTACCTCGGGACACGAGCTGATGAGCTTTATGGACGCATACTCCGGCTACAATCAAATTCCCATGCATCCGGACGATGAAGAACACACCTCTTTCTACTCGGCACGTGGCCTCTACCGCTACACCATGATGACGTTTGGACTGAAGAACGCCAGGGCCACCTACCAGCGCCTAGTTAATAAGATGTTTGCTAGTTTGATAGGCGTAAGCATGGAAGTGTATGTAGATGACATGCTAGTTAAGTCCGTGTACGCGTCTGACCATGTAAACGATCTTAATAAAATGTTTTCTATTTCCCGTGATTATTCGATGAAGTTAAACCCGAAAAAATGTACTTTTGCCATCGGTTCGGGAAAATTCTTGAGATACATAGTCAGTCAGCACGACATTGACGCAAACCCCGAGAAGATCAAGGCGGTGCAAGACCTTCGACCGCCGACATCAATCAAAGGAGTTCAGAGTCTGACTGGCAAACTTGCGGCCCTGAGCAGGTTCATCTCGAAGTCCACCGACCGCTGGAAGCCTTTCTTCGTCACCATCAAGAAAAATAACAAATTTGAGTGGACGCCGGACTGCCAGAGGGCGTTGGAGGCGATCAAAGAAACCCTCAGCAAGGCTCCGACAATGCAGAAACCCCACCCAGGAGAGATGTTTTATCTGTACCTAGAAATTTCTGAAGCGGCTGTAAGTGCCGCCCTGATCCGGGAAGAAGACTCGAGCCAGTTCCCGATCTATTATGTGAGCAAGGCCCTTCATGATGCCGAGCTGAGGTACCCGCCCATGGAGAAGCTGGCCTTCGCCCTGGTAACCGCAGCCCGGAAGTTGAGGCCATATATCCTGGAGTACTCGGTCACTGTCCTCACGGCCTACCCTCTGAGACAGATCCTGCACCGACTTGACACTTCAGGCCAGCTGGTGAAATGGGCGGTGGAGCTAGGACAATACGACATCCACTACCGACCCCGAACAGCAATGAAGGGGCAGGTACTATCGGACTTCATAGCCGAGTTCACGCCGGGAATTGAAGAGGCGAATGGCGAGGAGCCTTGGGTGATGTACGTCGACGGGTCCTCCACTGCCGGACGAGCAGGCGGAGGGTCGTCCTCGTGGATTCCCAAAAGAAACTCTTTTGCCATTCAATCCAGTACCTCTTACCGACGACCAATAACGAGGCCGAATACGAGTCATTGCTATCCGGACTCGCCCTGTCCGAAGCCATGAACCTAACCGACCTCATCATATACTCCGACTCAATGTTGATGGTCAAACAAATTTCTAGGGAGTTCGAGGTCAAAGAACCAAGGCTGGTCCCGTACTTGGGAATGGTGAAGAAGAAATTGGCCAAGCTCCGGACAAGGATAGAGCACATTCCCCGGACAGAGAACGTGCAGGCCGACGCCTTGGCCCACCTCGCCTCAAGTGCCGGCGTGGAAAGCGTCGAATATGTCCAAGTCGGTCACAAAGAACAACCCTCGGTGCTCGGCGCTTCTGTCCTGAGTGCCGGCCAGGCCTCAACAGACGAGGAACCGAGCTGGATGGTCCCGATCCGGTTGTATCTCGAGACCGGTGTGTTGCTTTCTGACCCAAAAGAGGCCAGGCAGCTTCGTAGCCGGGCAGCTCGATTTACGATCGTGGCCGGCGAACTATTCAAGAGGGGATACTCGGCGCCTTTGCTCAAATGCGTGGACGAGAAGGATGCCGAGTACATTCTCAAAGAGGTCCACGAAGGCGTGTGCGAAAACCACTCTGGCGGATACGCCTTCGCCCACAAAGTCCTCAAGCAAGGGTACTACTGGCCTAGCCTGAAAAAGAACGCCCTGGACATGGCCCGAAGGTGCGCAAAATGCCAGACCTTCACGCCGAATATCATCCAACCGTCCCAGCCCTTAAAGTCGATATTCAGCCCGTGGCCGTTCGCGAAATGGGGCGTCGACCTGATTGGCCCTTTACCAACCGGAAAGGGCGGAGTGAAATACGCTGTTGTCGCGGTGGATTATTTCACAAAATGGGCAGAAGTCGAGCCTCTTGCCACCATCACCGAGCAGAAAATGATCGACTTCCTATGGAAGTCCATCATATGTTGCTTCGGGGTGCCGAACTTGATAATCACTGATAACGGAAGACAGTTCGAGGGGAAGAAGCTGGAGGCATTTTGCGAAGAGCACGGCGTCAAACACTTCTTCTCGACGCCCTACCATCCTCAATCCAACGGCCAGGTGGAAGCTGTAAATAAAATTATCAAACAAGGGCTCAAGGTCCGGCTCGAGGCCGCGAAAGGGGCATGGCCAGAGGGCTCCCCAACATACTCTGGTTGTACCGCACTACAGCCAGACCATCCACCTGAGAAACACCGTTCTCCCTGGCGTACGGGACCGAGGCGATGATCCCCGTCGAGCTCAGCGCCCCCACTTTTCGAGTAACCAGCTTCGAAGAGGAATCCAACTCCGAGTCGCTGAGAGCAAACCTCGACCTGATAGATGAGCACCGGTCACAAGCCGAGCTTAGAAATGCAGCATATAAAAGGCGAAGTGAGAGGTACATCAATTCCCAAGTTAAGACGCGCTCCTATCAGGTCGGCGATTTGGTGTTAAAAAGGGTAACGGGGCCTGATCCCGGACCACTCAAGCCGAAGTGGGAAGGGCCCTACAAGATCAGCAAGGTCCTTCCACACGGGACCTACCGTCTCGAACACCTAGACGGCACTCCCCAACGATACCCTAGGAATTCGGCATTTTTGAAAAAGTTCTACCAGTAGGTCTAGGGCAATCATGTATTTTTCATGTTGTAATTTTACTTTGTGAAAGATGAACGAATCTTGTAAAGATGTAAGATTTTTATTTATTTGCGTTTGCCTTTAGCAAGTATAGATCGAGTCGAAGCGGCATAATTAATGTAAGGAACAAAGTGTCGGCCAGGATCAACACGATGACCTGGTGGGCACTAGCTGGGCTCAACTAGGAAGCCCAGTTAGGCCAATAATACCCCCGAGTCCGAACGCGAGACCGGTCTGGTAAGCTGCCACATAAATATGTGCAGGTCGGGTCAGTACGATGGCTCGGCCGGCACGAGCCGTGCTCGGCAAAGTAGCTCGGTTAGGCCACAGCGCCAAAGTAAGAATTGAACTACGGGCTCGAATGCAAAGCCCGGAATGGCCAAACCATCACTTGATCCAACGAACGAATCGGACAGGTAATGCGCCAAGTAAATAAAAAGCGTTGAGCCCGACCTCGAGGCTCGACCAAAGAAATAAAAAGCGCCGAGCCCGATCTTGTGGCTCGGCCTAGTAAATAAAAAGTACCGAGTCCGATTTCGAGGCTCGGTCATGTAAATAAAAGGCACCGAGCCCAACCACGGGGCTCGGCCGCTCAAATGACAAGCACTCAACTCGGCACTCAAGCCATGCTTTGGAATAATTAAAAATTGCAAACACGCGCGTAAGTAAAAATAAAAAGCGTAAAAACTCATTCCAAGTCATTCATACAAAATAGGGAGAAAATCCATCGAACATATCAAAAACAAACATATCATTCGTTCAAACAAAAAGGACCACATGCGGTCAGCCCCGCGGCACACAGGCCGAAAAAGTAAAGACAAAAGAATTCAAAAAACGAGATCAGGGCCCTCAACGATCACCTCGGCATCGGCCGCCACATCGGTCACCTCAGCATCGGCCACCACATCGGTCGCCCCTTCAGCCTCTACCGGTTTAGTCCCCGAGGTTCCAACCCCTGCCTCGGTGTCCGCCACCGCCTTCGCCGTGGCCGCAGCCTCCTCCGCCTCCTTCATCTCGGCGACCACGGTCAGCACGGCCCCGCGCCTCGGCCGGAACTCAGGGTCCGGGTCGGCCTCGGGAACGAATGACTCGTAGCCCGGAAGAAACTCCGCTGGGGCCAGCCGCCACGTCTCCGAGGAAGGGACGGCGCCGAACTTCTTGAAGCCGACGATGACGTCGTCGGCCCAGCCTCGGAGCCTCCGGACCACCGCGGCCTCGTCACCATCGACCTCGCAGACCTGGCCCTCGAAATCCAGGTCGTACCGGTCTGCCTTCTCGAAGAGTATGGCCAAGAAGTCTTCGAGAGAGAGCACCCCGGCGTCGAGCCGCTGGAACAACCAATAGAGGTTGAATGCCGTCGAGATGTCCATACTCTACTTCATCTCCTCGAAGTATTGAGTTTGGACCTCGGCGAAGGTCGCCGGCGGAGGGAGAGCAATGGGCTCGCCGTCTATCTGTTTCGCGGCCTCTTTCAAGAGGATGAGCTGAGAAGTCAGCCTCTTTCCATAATCCTCCAGCTCGACCACCTCCCCCTCATGCTTCTTTTTTAGCGCGGCGACCTCGGTGGCATGCAGCTCGGCGAGATGGGCCAGGTCAGCTTTGTGTTTTTCCTCTAAACCGGCCACCTCCTCAGCCCGGCGCTTCTCGCTCTCCGATAGCTCGGCAGCCCACCTCATCTGCAGCTCATACATCTTCTCGGCCCACGCCGCCCTCTCGCGGGCCAAATCCTCAACGGCCTTGGCGGCCGCCTTCTCCGCCACGGTGACGGCCCCTCGCTGAAGGACGCGCTCGTTCTCGAGCATCGAAACCCTCTTGGTCTCGTCCTTCAGCTCACTGATCGGGCCCTTAGAGACGGCGAGACCCTCCTCGGCCTTGTTGCGGGCGGCAACTTCTCTCTGCATGACCCCGGCGGCGTGAACCATCTCCACCATAGCCCGACCCACGGTCGCCAGCGAGTGCTGAACGAGCTGCGTGGGGGAAAGCATGATCATCGCCGTCTCGACAACTGGGGTCCAGGCGGTCATCACGGCCCGCGCAGCCGACCGCACCTCCCCAGGCAGGTGATAGGGATTGGGCAAGTCAAGTGGGACTGCCGATCTTGCGTCGATGAACCATTGATTGGAAAACCGTTCAAGGCTCTTACTGAAGCTGGCCTTGCGGCTCGGGTTCACAGGTATGTAAGTGGAGGACCCGGCCTGATGCACGAAGGCTGATGACTCGCCAGGAAGAGATGCTCTCTCGACCTCGGCGGCCTTGTTTTTCTTCGGAGGCGGCGGAACCTCGTTCTGCCTCTCGGCTTCCGGCCGCGCGACCGCCATCTCGGCCTCTGCCCGCGGGGCCTGTGGGCACCGGCACCGAGCCTGAGAGGATCTCGGCATCCCGTGGGGGGACGGTCTCGGCAGACGGTTTCGGTGGAACGGGTGCCGAGGTCCCTGCCGAGCTAGATCCTGACGCCTTTTCTTGCCCTGCCTCGTCAGGAAATCCATTCGACTGGCCATCTTCTGTTCTTTTAGCGAGCTGGGGTTAGCGCGTGCGTGCTTGTTGGCCTCCTTAACCAAGCTAAATCCACACTCACGGAGGAGAGGGTAGTACACTGGTCAACGAGAGCGGGAGACAGGGTGAGAACAAGTGTAAAAGTACATATACATGCAAGCACGAGATAAGGGTAAAATACCGGGCTCGAAAGACTTTCTGTTGTATTCGGGACAAAGGCCGTGCTGGACCAAGCTTTCCTCCGCGACGAGGTCCTTATAGTATCGCTTCCCTTCGGCGAGGATTGTGGACTGAAATGCAAACACCGACCTGTTAGCATGGAAAGACAGTAAATCAGAAGAGCGAAAGCGAAATAAAATAAACAACTCACAAGGGCCAGAGATGAATTCAGTGGACGGGTACCGAGCTGCGCCGGGCGTCCTCCACTCGCCGCCGACCCAGAACCACTCTGGCATGTAGCCGTGCAGAGATTCGGGGACCCAATGGATTAATGACTTGTCCACGCCCGGGGCAACCGAATTGTAATAGTTGCCGGTCTCCTCAATTTTTTTGAAAACGAACAGGGATCCCACGTCGGCACTAGTCGGGTCTGCCCACCCTTGCTGACGGAACAAGACGATGAGGCCGACAAGCCGAGCAAAAACTGTCGGCACAAGCTGACTTATGCCGATGCCGAGGTCGCTGAGGATATCGTTCAAAGCCCCCGGCAACGGAAACCTGAGGCCGAGCAAGATGCTCGCCCGATAGACGCTGATGCAGCCCGACGGAGGATAATGGATACGCTCGCCCGTGTAAGGAGCAAAAATCCTGACCCCGGCACCGAAACAAGCCTTCTCCCTCAATTTGGCCAGGTCAAGATCCTTTAGCACTGAGGGGGTTGTCCAGGCGGTTGCCGAAACAGTGGATGGCCACACCCACGGAGGGCGGCACCAACACCCAGAAGGAGCCGTAGTGGCGGCCTCAACCGCGGCATCGATTTCGGCATCCTCGCGAGCCATGGGGACCCGCTCTCGTCCGTGGGTGTCGCCCCGAAGCGTCTCTTCGACGAGCTCGGCGTCGACGTCGGATTCGACGAGAGAGGCGGAGCCAGTCTCCTTCTCGGCCTCCTCGGCATCAGACTGACCTGACACAAGGTTGATGATCTCGATCGTGGGGAAGTCCGGACATTCCCCACGATGCAGGCCCGCCACCACCGCCGTCGGCGTCACGCGGACGGCCGAAATCGGAGTGACCCTGAGCGGCTGCACCGCCTCAGTCGCCGGAGGGGAGTAAACCACCAACTCCCCAGTCTCCTCCGCCGTGAAACCACCATCTCCGGTGAGGAGGTCGGTCGCGTTACCAGAGGAGCTCGACATAATCGAAATAGAATAAGAAGAGAAGATTTAAGATAAGCAAAGTTACCGAGGTGAAAGTCGTCGAAGAAAGTCCAGAGAATCTCGAAAGGCCGCCTTGAATTTCTGCTCAAAAACTCGGTTGCTTAGAGAGTAGGTCGCTCGGAAATTGCAGAGGTCGTAAAAGCCCCTCAAGGAAGGCGATGACCAATGTATATACGCACGGAGAACCAATCACAGCATCACACGTGGCACAGCGTTTGAAATTTGAAATTAAAAGCTCGATCCGACGGTCAGGATGAAAGCGATCAAACAGCTCCGGAAAGACCGCGTAGGCGTCACGCGCCCCAAAAGCCGCTGCTCCACCGAAACGACACGCCGTTTGACGCGGACGAATGAACGGACGCCACGTGGAAAGGTTCTGAACCGGCGCGACTTTTTATGATCGACAGGAAGCGTAACGGTCACGACGCATTAAATGGCCCGTCGCTTCGGGTCTGGGAAGGACGTGTGTGGTGGCAAAGAATAATTTTGCAAAGTAGGAGTTACACGCCGACCTCGAATGTGCTCCTGAATAACGACCTCACAGAGGATGCCGAGGGCATCCCCTCCGAGCTCGGGGGCCTGTATGTTGACATCCGAATTCGCCCCCGAAAGAAACCGGACAAGGCAGCTTCAAGAGCCAAACCGGAGACTCGGTCGAGCGAAAAGGTGCCGAACTGAACTTCAAAATTGATTGACCCTGACACCCCCGTGGGTCCGTCCGTTAGCCCGGCATTTGTGACATCTAAGTACCGGTGCCGGCCTGATGAGTGACGGGCTGTAGGAAGAGTCCCCAGAGCCGGAAGGGCGGAACGGGACCAGGAGCCGACCTGAAGTCTCAGAGCAGACCCCCAGTGACGGACGTTGGGCCCGATCATACTATAATAATGCTACTTGGAGAGCAATCATTGGTGATTGGGTAGGGCGTCCTAGCCTGCAGACCTACACCCACTAGCCAAGACATAAAGTCTGCCAGCATTAAATGACCCCCATGTGTGCATTAAATGCCTGTTAGGCAATGAAGAGGAAAACCTCAAATCGCATTGAATTCTGTCAGGGAGGCGCCGGACTGTCCTGAAAGGACACTGTACGACAAGACTGGTGAACAGTACCTCAACAGTACCACATTAAAGAGCACTATAAATAGCAACCCTCTCATTTATTTCGGGGTTGTTGAATCCCAACTATCTCTACTCTCTCTATATTTTCTCTCTCTAAACTTGTAAGGAATTTGCGTAAGAATTTGTAAGTATATCGCAAGTGCCGACCTCGTACGAGAGGCCGACCTCATGATCAGTTAATAAAATCATAATTAAACCGTATTCCTTTGTGTTTTCTCGTTACTTTTTCCCTATTTATCTTTTTTAACCGTTGACCGAAAACGCCCGTCAACAAGGCCTAAAGGTACAGACCTATGAAAATGACTCATTTAACATTTCTGACCCGTGCTTCCTACGGACTATGTAGTAGTACATTTTGGAAAATGGAGATCATAGAAATAATGATAGGAGATTCTCTTTTGCAAATGTTCAACAATTTTGGGATTAAAATTCAACATCTTCGAGAGCGTATAAATTTTTCGTATAAGCACATGTTATGCTTACTAATAAATTATTATTAAATAAAGTTATGAAAGATCTTAAATTGGAATTGATGCTAATAAATTATTAATAAATAAAGTTGTGAAAGATCATAAATTAAACTTGATAGTGAAAAGAAACGCGTCCCAAGTACAAAAATTTTTGTCTTAATTTTAATTAGATAAAGAATCTCATTTTATTTGTTATGCTTTGCATTAATTTTGATTTGTATTTGTAAAATTGATAAATGTGTAACCGTTATGGCTAAAATTTGCTTCTTTTTTTTTTCCGGTTTGCATTAATCTCAATTTGTATTTGTAAAATTGATAAATGTAGAATGTACAAAATTGCTTTTTAGTAACAACTTTATCTTAATCTCGGTTACATATAAATTAAATCTCATTTTATTTATAAAATTGATAAATCCAAATAAAGGTATGCGTACAAAATTTCTTTTTACGGTAACCACAAATAATAATATTTTTTAAATCTTCTATACTCAAATTATTTAAAAAAATAATAATAATAATTTTGAAATCTTCTGTACTCAAATTTTTAGGTACGAAAGTACTATATATATATATATATATATATATATATATATGTATATTATATATATATATAATAAATTTAAATATTTTTAAGCATGTTTTCTTTACAAAAAAAGTTTAGAAAGTGTCTTTCATACAAATGTAAAATTTAAATTTTTTTAGACATGTTTTCTTTCTAAAATAGTTTAGAAAAGTTGTAGGTGACTTCACATCTTTTAATAATAATATACAAAATTTTAGATATACTTTTACATATGTTAATACAATATTTTAGGTGTTTTTAATATTTTAAACATACAAATTTTATGTTCTCTTGTACAAGCTAATTTTATATTGTTTATAATAAATTGATATACAATAAATTATATTATATGTTAACCTTACATCTTTAATTTATAATTATTATTTAATATTGTTTACCCCATCTTTAATTTATAATATTTTGTTTTACTTGCTCCTTTAAAATATTATCAATTGTAGTTCCTCACTTCTTATATTGGGTGACTCGAACTTGAGACCTATTTATAATTATTATTAATATTGTTTACCCGTGCATCGCACGGGCAACGCACTAGTTTTATAACTATTAAGTGCAAGCCAAACCTGTATGACTAAAACTTTTTTCTATTCTCTCGTTGGAGACTTCATTCTCTTGATGAAGACTTGATTCTCTTGGGGGAGAGTTGTGTTTGCAAATTTCTGTCATTAGTGCTTCTCAGAGTAGTCAGGAACTGTATTAGAGTTTGGGGGGATTTCATATTAGGGTTCGGCATGGCCAACGATTTGGGGGACCAGTTCCAATCGTTACATCTCTTGCTCAAAGAGAGTTGCGATTTGGAATTGGACAGTGAAGATGTTAGACTCAGTGATGAAGAATGTCGTCGTAGTGTGATGGGGAAAATAATTGGGGATTGCAAAGCAAATATTATTGGGATTAAGAGACTTATGGGGATGTTCTGGAAAACGACGATGGCCTTTGATGTCAAGGAAGTGGGTGAAAACTACTTTCAATTTATCTTTGGCTGTAAGGAAGATAAGGATAAGGTATTGGCAGGGGTCAACTAGATGTTCAAAAATCAATATCTAGTCCTACAGGACTGGAGAGAAAGCCTGTCAACAAACGATACCGGTTTCAATGAGATACATGGGCAGGAAAATTAGGAGGCTATTTAAGAGAATAAAAAATGTAGTAGTAGTCAAATCAGGGGGAGTTCAAGGTAGTTATTTGAGACTGCTAGTTTCTCATGATGTCTCAGAGCCTATTTTGAGATGTACTCATATAAAACTCGGAGATCAAAGATTGAGAGTAACGTTTCAGTATGAGAAATTGGTGAGTTGCTGTTATTACTGTGAAATGGTGGGTCACTTGGAAAGGGCGTGTGAGATAAGGGCAAAGGATATTGAAGATGGGAAACAAAAAGAGGGGCAGTTTTGGGACTGGTTAAAGGCAATGGAAACATGAAGAATGGGGGGCTCTCCTCATAACTCAAACTCCAATCCCTCCCATACAAACAGTAATATGTAGAAGCAAGGTGAACCTTCTAATTCAGACCATATGACTGAGGAAACTACTGTTAAGGAGATGGAGGGATCAAGAGAAGTATCAATTCCCAAGAGTCATCATAGGGACAAGATGTCAGTAGTAATGGTAGTTAATCCTGAGATGTCTACTGATAAATACCAGCATCATAGGCAAGGGGATCAACACCAGTTGAGGTTGTGTATTCAATCATCTGATGTGGAAGATAGGGGCAGTGCTAAAGAGCAGGAGATGACAAAGGAAATGGGGCAGGCAAGTGCTGACCAACTCAACGATGTAAACATCCCTGGTGTAGAAAGTCAGATAATGAAACCTTATGCCTCCACATGAAAAAGAAAACAACAAACAACTGGTAGATTACAAAGATCAATGAAGATGCAGGGTGAGGGGCAAAGTAGTGTGAAAGGCAAAAAGGGGAGACCAACCAGCACTCAGATTATGGAAGGGGAGGAAGAGCAGAATGAGATGTTGACAGGAAATCAAGAAAGGTTAAAACTAGTCAATCACAACAGGGTGGGGTAGCCAGCCTTGAATGGCCCCAAATGATAAATGAAAACTATCATGTGGAACTATAGATGTCTGGGAGGACCCTCTACAGTTTCCCAGCTCAAGTATGCCATAAGGATCCACCTCCCAAGCTTTGTCTTTTTATCAGAAACCAGGAAGACAAAATTTTACTAATACTGTGTGTAAGAAGTTAGGTTTTACAGAGAGAAGTTTCACTGTGGAACCAGTGGGTTTTAGTGGAGGGCTGCTATTCATGTGGAGTACTGAAGTGATAATTTTACAAATTATTGAACTCAATTTCTGTCTGCAAGTGGAATTCCAAAGCTCTTTGAATGCATCTAAGGAGTGGCTGATCCTAGTGTATGTCAGTACTGATAAACAGGTTAGGGGACTACAGTGGCAAGAGCTTGAGTAGTGTTTGCCTCTATGGGGTGGCAAATGTTGCATAGGGGGGAACTGGAATGAGATATGTGGGGATTTTGATAAGAGTGGGGGAGGGGGTAGAATGAGATCACAGAGAAGCTTTGAGGGTTTCAACACCTTCATAGCTAGAATGGGGATGCTGGAAATAAGGATGGAGGGATATCCTTTTACATGGTGTAATAACAGAAGAGATGAGGATATTGTTGAAGAGAAGCTGGATAGGGTGTTTGGCTCCTTGTCTTGGCTAGTTGACAATCAAGAAGCTAAAGTGAGTACCAGTTTCAGGAGTTCATCAAATCATTCAATGCTCATTCTGGATGCAGGTAACTCAAAGCCAAAATTTTTCAAGAGATTCTGCTTTGATAAAAGGTGGCTGAAGCAAGATGGGTGTAAGGAAGAGGTGGAGAAAGCATGGACTGGTGCAGTGGAGGGGTCTTTAATGGTCTAGCTTAAGGAGAAAATTAAGAGGACAAGGATGGCTTTGACAAGGTGGTATAAGGTGTCAAAAACAGATAATTTGAATAGAATTGAAGACCTTACTTTGAAGCTAGAAGAAATGAGAGCTCTTGGGGATCAAAGAAATTGGCAGGAATGGGAGAATGTTAAGAGAGAGTTGGATCAATCCCACTTGACAGAAGAGGAGTTTTGGAGGCAAAAATCCAGAATCCAGTGGCTTAAGGAAGGAGACAAGAATACTATGTTTTTTCATGCTATCACAATGCAAAGGAGAAAGAAGAATGCAATAACAAGACTGGTGGATGCTCAGAACATGCCAGCAGACACAAAAACTCAGATTGAAAATTGCATCATCACTTTTTATCAGTCCCTGTTCACTTCTGAAGGGTCATGGGGGGAAGCTGAGATTTTGCTCTTTATTTCACCTGTTATTTCTGTGGAGACAAATGCAATTTTGGTGGCTCCTGCTGATGAGGAAGAGATTAAAGCTGCATTATTTTCAATGAATTCTAATGAGGCTCCAGGAGAGGATGCTATGACCCCATTATTTTATCAAAATTTCTGGCCTCTTATAAAGGATGATTTATGTGCAGCAATTTTGAATTTCTTTGAAACTGGTAGAATATCAAAAAGCTGGAACCACATTGTGGTTACTTTAATACCAAAGTGTGATAATCCTTCCTCTGTCAATCAATTTAGGCCAATCAGTCTTTATTCAGTTTCATACAAAATCATAGCAAAACTCATTGCTAACAAATTGAAAGACTGCCTGACATGTTGTATTAGTGAAACTCAGTCTGCTTTCATTCCTGAGAGGCAGTTACTTGACAATGTAGTGATAGCTCATGAAGTGATCCACTACCTGAATAGGCATAGAAATGTGAATAGTTGCTTTATGGCTGTCAAATTGGATATGATGAAGGCATATGATCAAGTTAAGTGGAACTGTGTGACCAAAATCATGTTGAAGCTGGGTTTTCATATGACTTTTGTGAGATGGATTTTTTCTTGCATTTCTTCTTTTGTCTTCTCCTTTAATGTCAATGGCAATGTGACTGGGTTTGTTCAACCAACAAGAGGTCTCAAACAAGGATACCCTCTCTCTCCTTATCTGTTCCTTTTGGTCACTGAAATTGTTTCTAGACCTATTGGGAATGCTGTGAATAGGGGTGAGCTGCAGGGCTGAAAATTACCAGGGGTGGTACCACCTTGTCTCATTTACTATTTGCAGACGATGCTCTATTGTTTTGTTCAGCTGATGTCTATAACTCTCATAGTCTGCTTAGAATCTTGGCCTCTTATCAGTGCTTCAATTCACATGACAACAAGTAAATCTATCAAAATCATCTGTATTCTTCAGTACAAATGCTCTTGAGAGTTTGAAATTAGTTGTTTGCCAAAGTTTGCAGGGGATAGAGGTATGTGTCTCTTCTAGATATCTTGGATTACCATTGGGAATTGGGAAATCAAAAAAGGAAGTGTTTGAATTTGTTCTTGTTGCTGTTAAAAAGAAGCTGATTAGTTGGAAGAATAGATTTCTTTCCTTTGCTGGGAAGGAGATTCTCTTAAAGGTTGTTATTAGTGCTCATCCAATATTTTTCATGTCTTGTTTTTGCCTACCAGTTGGAGTGTGCAGGGAAATAGCAAAAATGTATGCCAATTTTTTGTGGTCCACTGGAGCAGATCAGAGGAAAGGGATTCACTGGGTGGCTTGGCACAAAATTATTATTCCAAAGACTGCAGGAGGATTGGGGTTTAAAGATTTCAAAACTGTTAATAACTCTCTTATTATAAAACAGATTTGGAGGTTACTGACCAAACCAAACTCTTGGGTGACAAAGATTCTGAAGGAAAAATACTTCCCTGATGGTTGTGTGCTAAATGCTAAAAGGAGTAACTCTGCTTCCTGGTTATGGAACTCTTGGGTCAGAGTTATGAATATATATAAGAATGTCTTCAGAAAGGAGGTAAAGGATGGTTTGAATACTAAGATTCTAACAAAGCTCTGGGTGGAGGGAATTCAATTGGGAATGCCTACATTGAAACCAAATGTGGGAAGTCTTCAGATCACCTAGGTGAGAGAGTTAATATCAGCAACAGGCAGATCATGGAATGTAGACCTTCTGCACCAGCTGTTCAACACTGAGTCTTGTAGAGCCATTCTGGAGATGCACAGCTTGAATCCTGCAGAAAGAGATAGATGGGTTTGGAAACCAGATACCAAAGGAAAATTCTCTGTTGTCTCGACTTATGATATGGTGATTGATCAGAAAGTGATGAATTTAGACTTGCCTGGCAGTAGTTATACTCAGTCTCTTGACAAAAAAGCTAGAATGAGATGCTGGTCCTTGAAGGTGAAGCCAAAGCTTAAACACTTCCTATGGAGATGCTTTATTGATAATCTGGTTGTGTGTGAAAATCTGGTGAAAAAAAAGAATAGAAATAGATCCTATTTGAAGTTGCTGTGGGGGATAATATTGAATCAGTGGCACACTTATTTTTTCATTGCAGGAGAGCACAGACAGTTTGGAAGTTAGCTCCTGTATCTTGGGACTTCCATGCAACAGCCATAACTGACTTTAGAAGTTGGTGGTGGAAGATTGCAGAAATGAAACCTTCACCAATTTCTGAAGCTCGCATTCAATTGTCCACGTACATCCTTTGGTGACTGTGGAAGTCTCGTAATTTGTGGATTTTTTAGAAGCTTTGGATGCCAGAGGATGCTGTCATAAGATATGCTCATAGGGAATGGTCTGAATTTTGGTTGGTCTAAGGATAGGTTTGTTTCTCTGTTTTGGTTTGTATCCAATGCTAGGTCCTGTTCTCAGGTCAGTGGCTTGGAGTCTGTGTTTGGTCCGTTGTTTTTTTGCTTCTTTTGGTTCTGTCTTGTGGGATGTTTAGTTCTTGTGTTGTTTGTTTGTGTTAGCAGTGCTTGAGGATTCATAACCAGGTTTATGCCTTTAGCTCGTGTTTGGTGTTGGGTCTAGGCTACCTTCTGGGTGTGGTTCTCCATTTTATTTGTAAGGACTAGTGAATCCTCCGATTGTACTTTATTGTTTATGTTATGAGAAATGTTA
>BKCP01005028.1:365391-405408 GCA_008636005.1 Striga asiatica | reverse complement strand
AACTGTTGCCTTTGATATCAAATATGGAGGAGGGAGAAATCCCGTCGTCAACCTCCGGCAAACCGACGAGCTCAGTCGACAAATCCAACTTACACCTGAAAAGGTCCTCAACCTCGTTACCCCTCGTTGACTCCGGTAAACCCACAGTCAAAGAACTGCCGCCTTCTTTGAACAGCCCCAAGGAGAACTCATCCGCCGTCGGCAGCTCACCGGTTGGTAGCACGGGTCCGGTAGTTGTTGGACCATTGCCATCGGAAGTTGCATCTCCGATTATATAAAAATCAACTCTCCAAGGCGGCGATCCAGATAACCCTCAGCTTCAAAACAAGTCGGGCCCCATCAACTCTACAAGACGGAAGTTGCATCCTCTTGGGCCTCACTTGGGACTCAGCAGCTCTGGCCCAATCCCTACCAACCTACATCAGTCTGTCATCTCCCTGGGCCACAGCTCACAACTTATCACAGCCACCAACCCACATTTGAACCTACCAGTATTTGGGCCCATTCTTCCCCAGCATGATAAGCCCACTACCTCTCAAGACATAACAACCCAATCCCCACAACCCCGTAAGGCCGCCACCCAGCCCATATCTTCTCAGCCCGCCAACACTAAAACCACACAGCCCGACAACAATTCCTCCCAGGATGTCAACTCTCAGGCATCACCTCAACCCATCGTCCATGCTGCAACCAATCAATCGGCCGATGAAGCTCACTGGCCAAATGCCGGCGCCGGAGACTCCGTGGACACCGGAAAAATCCAGTCAGCCGGCACGCCCCCGGGAGATGCCCAAAATCGTCTATTTCGGCCGGCATCCTCGGGCCGTGGCCGAAGTCAACACCCCCGACTGACCGACTCGCCGGAATATCCTCTTCTGCTGCCGGAAACCCAGAACCAGTCGTCTTGCTTGCGCGTGAAGACGGTGTTGTGGACACGGGCCCAAACACAACATCCGCGACACATTGCCCCGGACGCTCCCCAATCGGGACACTGTCAATGACCCCCGTTGCAGCCAACGATGAAGCCGGGCCTCCTCCGGCAACCACCACTGGCCCGCTTTCTTTCTGAGAAGCCATTACGGGGAGGAGAGAGGGCGGGTCGGGCGCCCCCCCTCCGACACCCAAGGATTTTGCCTTTGACGGGGGATACGAACATGCTTGCGGGACCATCATCCGCTCGGAGGGGAACAAGGTGAAGGCCCGATTCTCTCAAACCGAATCTGTCACTCTTTCCGGCTCATGGCCCGAGACTGGACAGGCTGCACGCCACCACATCGCTACATGGTGGCCCCACCACTGCCTGTTCGGCACCCTCGGCCCAAAGCTGTTGTTTGGCTTCGTCCTGACTCTCCATTGGTCAAGCTGAACACTGATGGCTCCTTTGATCGCCACACTGGAGTTGCCGTAGGAGGAGACCATAGCGGCGCCCTCATCACCGCCTTCCACGCGTCCCTTCAGGCCTCCTCGACCTATGATGCAGAGATTCAGGCATTACAAATCGGCCTTCAGATTGCTGTCCACCTCTCTAGCCACATTTGGATCGAGCTAGACGCTGCGGCTGTAGCCATCCTTTTGACCTCGGGCCACCAGGGCTCGTGGCAGATTCAGCACCCGCTTATGCGTATTAGAGCTCTACTCCGGTCTGTCCATCACAGGATCACGCACATTTTCCGTGAGGGGAACAGACCTGCCGACTATCTGGCCAGCCTTGGCGCCACCATACCAGACACACATACATTTCAGACCGACACTGCTCCACTCCGCCTTCGCACTCTTGTACGGATGGACCAGCTAGGATATCCAGCGTTCCGTTTTCAGTAGTTTAGGATTTTTGCTTTCATTAGTCTAGACATCTACTTTGGGCATCTGTTAGCCCGAAGATCGACTTTGTATTGTAGTTTTTGTTTCTTTTTCGTTCTTCGGTTTTTCTTTTTGTTTCTTGTTTTTGATTTTGGTTAGTGAGACTCTGTAGATTATTGTACCTCGCTCGTTGATATTTTGAGCCCCCGATTTTGGGCCCTGATCTATGCACAGGTTGGGGATCCAGCCCAATCCCCTGCCCTTCCGGGGCGTTGTTTGTCAAAAAAAAAAAAAAAAAAAAAAAAAAGAATTAACCTAGCAACATCAGAGAACTAAACTAGCAACTACATACAACTAACCTATCAACTACAAACAACTAACCTAGCACCATCAGGGAACTATCCTAGAAAATAAATATATCTAATCTAGCAGCATCAGAGAACTAACCTAGCAACAATATACAACTAACCTAGCAACAAGATACAACTAACTTAGCAACAAGAGACAAATAAACTTGCAAATAGATATAACTAACCTAGCAGCAAACATACAACTAACATTGCAACACGATACAAATAACCTTGCAATTGCAATTATTAAGGATAATGTTTTTTTATGATATTTTGCAATAGGTATTACACATGAGGAATGTCAATTTCAATTGGTGATATCACCAAATTCAACAAAGTACTGGATACCAATTGTCAAAGAAGATGTAAAACCTAAAGTTGGCATGCTATTTGAGAATCTGGAAATTGGAATGCAATATTGCAGAAACTATGGAGCAAATGGTGGATTTCATGTTCGTACTAGCACGAAAATCCGTTTTAGAAGTGGGATGGTGAGAAAACAATTCATAGTTTGCAGCAAGGAAGGATTTAAACTATAATCCAGACCCCAAAATTCAGCAGGAGTTCAACGAGAACGTGTTTGAAAAAGAATTGGTTGCATGGCTCGAGCAGTGTTTGAATACGATGATGGAAAAGGATACAAAATTACATATTTCGAAGAGAAACACTGCCACAGTTTGACATTGGAAGCACATTATTTGAATGCAAACAGGCAACTGAATTATGGCCATCAGAAGTTTGTCCTTAATTGTGTAAAAGCCAACATTGGACCTGCTAAAACACACAGGTTATACAAGGAAATGGTTGGAGGATATGAAAATGTTGGTGCTCTGGCAACTGATTTCAAAAACTTCAAAAGAGAACTTATGACTTACATGTCGGGGGCAGATGCACAACTCATCATTCAGAAATTTCTCAACAAGCAGGAAGTTTACCCGGACATTGCATTTGAATATGCTATGGATGAAAATAATCAATTAAGCAGGATCTTTTGGGCTGACCAGATTTCAAGAAAAAATTATCTTATCGCAGACTGGTTTTTACTCCTATATAGATAGAAGAAATCTATCCTTATTTAAGAGCCAAGAACTCAAGCAACGAAAGGAAAGTTCCAGATGTTTGAAGATGTTGTTTCATTTGACGCAACCTACAACACTAACAGGTAAGCAATCATTTCCCTTGACTTGACTATAATTTATATGTAATGTATGTTTTCTAGTAGCATGTGAATTAAACTGACTTTATAACTAGATATAACTAACCTAGCAACATATGATAACTAACCTAGCTAGAGTAGTGAACTAACCTAGCATCATCAAACAACTAACCTAGCAACAACATACAACTGTCATTGCAACATGATAAAACTGAACTAGCAGCTGCAGATAACTAACCTAGCAGCTACAGACAACTAACCTAGCACCAACAGACAACTAACCTGACAACAAACATACAACTAACATTCCAACATGATAAAACTAACCTGGCAGAGATATATAACTATCCTAGCAAAAACAGACAACTATCCTAGCAATAAAAGACAACTAACCTAACAACAACAGACAACTATCCTAGCAATAAAAGACAACTAGCCTAGCAACTACATAGAACTAACCTTGCAAATAATATGCTACTTAAGAATTTCATTTATTATTCTGATTTACTTTCTATCTTTAAACAGGTACAAAATGGTGTTTGTACCATTTACAAAAATTGATAACCATAAAAAGTGTGTCACATTTGGAGCTGGATTGATGGTTAAAGAGGATGTGGAATCGTACATTTGGTTATTGGAAAATTTTTTGAAAGCTATGGGAAATGAACCATATTACATTGTTACTGACCAAGATCCTGCTATGAAGAATGCAATTCATGTGACTTTCAAACAGGCAAGACATCGTTTGTGCATGTGGCATATCATGGAAAAGGTAAATGTAAAGGTTGGTCCTACATTAGCCAAGGATAATAACTTCATCAAAAGCCTCAATGAAATTGTGTGGGATATTTACATCAATCCTAATGAATTTGAAAAAAAGTAGAGAAAATTGATGAATGATTTTGCCTTAAGAGAGAATCAGTGGTTTAACAATCTATTTCAGATTAGAAAATCGTGGATACCAGCATACTTTACGGATGTCAAAATGGGTGGGCTACTGAAAACAACTTCTAAGTCTGAAAGTGTTAATAGTTGGTTCGGAAGTTACATATCTCCTCAAGCAAACTTAGTTGAGTTCTTTATGCATTTTGAGAGTGCAATGGATTCACAAAGGCATGTTATAAGGAAGCTGAATCATGAATGTGTGACTGCACCTCCTGAGTGCAAGACACCGTTACAAATTGAAAAACATGCTGCAAAAGTTTACACAAAAACAGTGTTTTCAGAGGTGCAAATAGAGATTGAAGCAACATGTTCCAGATGTGTGCCTGTGCATATTGAAAAGGAGCGTGAAACAACCAGATATAAGGTTGTAGAAGTTGGTCGAGATGGTGTTGACTTCATTGTTAATAAGTGCGGGGATTGGGTAGATTGCAGCTGCAAAAAGTTTCAACAGTTTGGATTGTTATGTCGTCACGCAATAATGCTAATCAAGGATTTAGAAAGAATACCAGAGAAATACCTCCTCAACCGTTGCCTTAAGGTTGCTTCTTCTGGACATGGTATTGATAATGCAAGATTAAATCCACTTGATGGCAAAAATCAGAGAAATGCATATCTAAACAATCTATGGTCTGATTTTTATTGTTGTATAAGTCTTGCTGAAGGTAATGATGATAAATTGGAACGATTATCGAGGATTATAAATGAACAAAAGAACCATTTGTTGGGTGCACATCGAGTTTCAAGTTCAATACTAAGTAAAGGAGCTGTGATACAAGAGTTCTGTGGATCCGTTTCGAATCTTGAGGTTGATATCCTGCCACCAAAGCAAGCAAAAAATAAGGGGAACGGAAGCAGCACAAAAAGCCGATTGTTGTCACAACGAGAAAAATCTATCAAAGAAAGTCAAAAGCTGAAAAGACGTTTTGGAAAATGTGGAGAAGTGGGAAATCATAAAAGTAGAACTTGTAATAAGACCAGTGACAATTCTGCTTGTAATAAATAGAAATTTGATGTGTTGTTATTGCATAGTATTATTTCAAAAAACATAGCATGTACATACAACTAACCTTGCAACTGTATTGATCTAACCTAGCAACAACAGACAAATAACATAGCAATAACAAAAAACTAACCTGCAACAACATACAACTAACGTAGCAACTATAAAAAACTAACCTAGCAGCATTAGACATAGCAACAATAAACAACTAACCTAGCAGCATCGAACAGCTAACCTAGCGGGAAGAAAGAAATAACCTGGCAACAAAAAGCGACTAACCTAGCAGCAAAAAAGTAATAACCTAGCGGCAAGAAATAAATAAACTAGCAACAACAGACAATTAACCTAGCAGCATTAGACAACTAACATTGCAACAACACAGAACTAACCTAGCGGGATGAAAGAAATAACCTAGCAACAAAAAGCAACTAAACTAGCAGCATGAAAATAATAACCTAGCAACTTACGACATCTAACCTAACAGCAAGAAATAAATAAACTAGCAACTAAAGACAACTAACCTAGCAACAACATACAACTAACCTAGCAATAATATTTAAGTCATATGAAAAAGTCGTGTATTTAATATGAGTAGTTATGAGTCAATAATGGTAGACTTCATATAAAGTGGACAAAAATTAGGGTTACAATACATTGTCAAAGGCTAATACTTTTCTGCCGCCCTACCAAAGAAGACTACATCACAAAGTTGAAGGTGAAATCTCTGTTAATTTTCTCTTAATCCTCACCATGTTCTATGTATTAACTATTGTATAATATGTTTGATTATATATGCTTCTTTTATGTTAATTTAACATCTTCATAACCCTATTCTCTCTGAATATTGGACTACATCTCAATAACATACTACAGAACATGGATCTCATGAACGACAATAACGAATACTTACTGCCACCTTTTTTTAAGGCTGTATTGACCAAGGTTCTCCACACTATGGTAAAGTTCTTTGTTTTAATTCTTCTTTTAATAGTGCACTGTTACATATAAAAGCAAGGTTTAACAGAAAAAAGAAAATATGTTGTGATGTTCCAGCCCTTTCCACCACCCACGCACGACTATTTCCCTGATGAGCATCTGTCCCAGAGATGCATTATACATACAATAGAAGGACGCACATACGAGACTGTGATAAAAAGGGTTGATGGCTGCCCAACAATTGTAGACGGTTGGTGTGAGTACATTATTACAGAGGACGTTGAATTTGGTTCCTTATTGCTCTTCAGACCAACCAGCAACTTAGATTATGAAATTAAAATCGTTGAGCGCAACAATTGTAGTCGGCCGCCACAATATAATTTCAATGTCAAGATTAAGCCCACACATGTTGAACGTCTCCGTTTGGTAAGTTTAATAAATTTTATCTGGCTGCATAATTAACTTCTTTGTATTTAAATACATATAATACATATAAATTACTTTATTCTTGTAGCCCATACCAATGCCTTTCTGGAGGGAACATATCAAAGGCAAATTTTCACTACCAACGCACATCTATAAAAGTGGGAGAAAGAGTTTACAGGGTAAACATCACTCAGGGAGATGATGGAAGGAAAACATTGCAGAATGGTGACGCTCGACAATTGTTTGAAGAAAATGCAATCTTTGAAGGGACAACCTGCACTTTCTTCCTTGTGCCAGATGATGTAGACATGATCAAATTTAGAATTAAGATGTAGTGAGTGTGATATGTTGGAAGTGTTTGTTAAACATTTATTTGATGTCTTTTGAACAATGATTTGATGGAAGTGTTTTGGTATAAAACTTATTTGATGCGTTTTTAGTTATTATTTAATGTCTTTTGATATCTTTTGGTCTTTTTGTTAGAAGTGTTTGTTAGTTATTCTAACCTAGCAACTAGATGTATCTAACATAGCACCACCAGATAACTAACCTAGCAACAGGATAGAACTAACCTAGCAACAACAAAAAACTATCCCTGCAACATGCTAGAACTAACCTAGCAACAACAAAAAACTATCCCTGCAACATAGCAATAACAAAAAACTAACCAAGCAACATTACACAACTAAGCTAGCAACAACATACAACTAAAGTAGCAACTACAAAAAACAAACATAGCAGCACTAGACAACTAACCTAGCAACAATAAACAACTAACCTAGCAGCATCGGACAGCTAACCTAGCGGGAAGAAAGCCCCCTCCAGACACCCGGGTCCCCAAAGGGGGTCACGGATAAGGGCAAGGCGAAGATGGACGCCACTGCCCAAACTGGGAAGGATGCTCATCCTGAACAGTCTGACAGATTGATCATAGTTGGGCCCAAGGCTAAGGCTACGGGCTTTATTCCCAGAGAGACACTTCAGTCGGCCTTTAAGGCCAAACACTCGTTCTTTGCACCCCTCTCCTCTGAGTCAAAGGATGAGGCGGAGTCTTCCTCTAGGGACCCACACGGCCTCTCGGACCTTGGCCTTTTAGAGGACGACGACCTCCTAGTAGATGACCTAGAACAGCCGGCCGCTTCACCCACTGGCCCGGCCACCCAGTTATCGCATGACAGCATTCGTGATGCTGTTCCTTTGTCTGTCCTCCCACATAGCCAGGATTGCACTCTGGAGATGAGGACAGCTCCTGCCACCACTTCCTCGAAAGGGGAATTGCCAGCTCACCTCCCCTCTGCGGAGATTGAGATTTCGACTGAGCCTATAGCTCTCCAGCCACACTCTGACGGCGAGCACCCGAGTGCTTTGCCGACTGGAGTCCCTTCCCTTACACCCTCTGAGCAGGCATGCGGTCTTAACCGCGCTCAGCACGACGTCTCGTGCGAGAGTTTTGCCTCCAGTGCTTTCGTGCACCATGACAGATAAGAGGCATGCCCGGACATGGGACAGGCACCTAGCGTCAGTCTTGGTCAGACTGCTCAGCCTGACGATTCGCAGGCCACGAGCGCTTTCCGAGGGCGTGCCCCCTCGAATACCATATCCACACCGCGCATGGTGAGGCGGACTGACTCTCCGGTTCTTCGTCGATCCTCTCGCCACCTACCCCCTCCCTCAGGTGGTCTGACTCAGCCTCGCCACAGGCGGACCCCGTCCGGTGGCTCTTCTGATTGTTGATATGTCTATCACGTCCATTACTTGGAATGGACGGGGATTGGCTAATAGGGCCACTCTCGCTCACCTACGCTCTCTTATTCGTGATCATAGATTGGATTTTGTCGGCTTCATTGAGCCGATGATTCGCACCCCTGACTTTGACTATCTCTCACGTTGTCTTGGTTTCCATTCGGGCGTGGGTAACATCTCTCATAAGATCTTCTTCTTCCACTCGCGTGACTACACTTGTCGGGTCCTCCGGGACACCGATCAGGTGCTTCATGTTGAGCTTTCTGTTGCCCATCTCCCTGAGCCCATATTTCACACTTTGGTTTACGCCAAGTGTAATAGAGTCGGGAGATACGATCTGTGGGACACCCTGCGTGAGATTGCTGAGAGTATGGAGGGATTGCCATGGATGGTTAGTGGCGATTTCAACATCTTTCTGCACCACGATGAGCGTGTGGGTGGCCGCACGGACAGGTCCCGGGAGATGTGGGACTTTGTTCAGACCGTGGCGGACTGTGAGTTGCTAGATGCTGGATGTGAGGGTGAGCCCTTCACGTGGGTTAGGGACGACCTCAAAGAGAGGCTCGACCGTGCTTTGGTTTGTGAAGCGTGGTCGAAGGTGTTTGCGGTCACGACCGTCACGCATCTCACTCGATTTGGGTCTGACCATTCACCACTCCTGATTAGGTGTCGCTTCTCGAGCACTCCCCGTCGCGCCTCCTTTAGGTTCCAGAACATATGGGTTTGCCACCACTCTTTCCATGACACTGTCAGGGATTCCTGGCTTCATCCGACTGGGCTCTTCGGGATGCGCAATCTCGAAGCCAAGCTCGGCAGATTACGGCGTAGGTTGAGACAGTGGAACTGGGATGTTTTTGGAAACCTCCACCAGCGCCTTTTTGCGGCTCAGAGTGCGCACGCGGAGGCTGAGCGGGCCTATGACCTGGATCCCACTCCGGAGAATAGGACTGCGATGCACCTATGCCACGCCGAGTACCAGCTCCGACTCCTTATGGAGGAGGATTTATGGAAGCAGAAGGCGGCCATTCGCTGGGTGGCAGAGGGCGAACGGAACACTAGGTTCTTTCAGGGCTTCATTAGGCAGAAGCGCGCTAAGTCGTATATCCATAGTATTGAGGCAAATGGATCATCCCTGACCCAGAAGTCTCAGATTCGGGAGTCTGCTGTTGCTCACTTCCAGACCCTCTTCACCTCTGACAGAGGGTCCCTCGTCGCCCTGATCGTCTCTTTCTTCCCTACCATCCCTCCTTCGATCGACCTTATCGACCTCTGTGAGCTTCCGAGCAGATAGGAGGTTAGGGATGCTGTCTTCGGGATTGATCCCAACAGCGTTTCTGACCCCGATGGGTTCTCTTCCCTCTTCTATCAGGTCTGCTGGGATATAGTCGAGCCTGATGTTGAGGAGGCGGTGTTGGACTTCTTCACCGGTCACCGGATGCCGGATTCATTCACGGCTACCTCTGTCGTCTTGATTCCCAAAAGACCCAATCCGAACTCTTGGTTCGACTACAGGCCCATCAGCCTATGTAACGTGACCAATAAGCTTATTTCGAAAATTCTTAACGGCCGTCTTTCCCCTATTCTCCCCTCCCTCATATCTCCGAACCAGAGTGGCTTCGTCAAGGATCGGGTCATTAGTGATAACATACTACTGGCCCAGGGGATGATCCACGATATCTCCCATGCAGACTGGAAGCGGGCACCGAACATTGCGCTGAAACTAGATATGGCTAAGGCGTATGATAGAGTGGAGTGGCCATTTCTTAGGGAGGCACTGGCTAGGATGGGATTCCCGGAGCGTTGGATCAGCTTTGTAGAGGCGTGTGTGGAGCATTGCACGTTCTCGGTCCTGGTTAATGACAGCCCCACAGATTTTTTTCCATCATCTAGAGGCCTTAGACAGGGAGACCCCCTTTCCCCGTCTCTTTTTGTCCTTGCGGCGGACTACCTCTCTCGCTGCCTCGACGGCTTTATCCGCGACTATCCTCAGATGACATATAGCACCCGTGGCTATGGTCCCCCCATCTCGCACCTATCTTATGCGGATGACATCATCATCTTCACCCGTGTGGATGATGATGGGCTGACCGAGCTTATGCACCTTCTGGAGCATTATAGCTCGGTTATCGGCCAGCTGATCAGTGTGCAGAAGAGCACCTTCACTCTTTCCTCCTCCAGCGCGGACAGGTGGGCTCAGCGAGTCCACGAGATCACTGGCTTTGCGCACGGCGACCTTCCTATTACCTACCTTGGTGCCCCTTTATATAAGGGCAATCTCACGAGAGCGCTCTTTGCGGGCATCAGATAGAGGATTATCGATAGGATTTCTGGTTGGTCGCATAGACATCTTTCGTTCGGTGGTCGGCTTGCTCTGATCAAGAGCACCCTTAGCTCCCTTCCGCTTCATTTACTTATGGTTCTCGACCCCCCTAGGTCCACTCTTGACGAGATTGACCAGATCATGGCTCGTTATTTCTGGGATTACGAGGATGGTTCGGGGAGGAGGAGACGTACCCACTGGGTGAGTTGGGGCTCTATCTGCCGCCCCCTCCCTGAGGGTGGCCTTGGCTTCCGTCGCCTTAGGGATATTGTTACTGCCTACTCATACAAGTTGTGGTGGCGCTTCAGGGAAGGAAAGTCGCTATGGGCCCAGTACCTTCGCGGCAAGTACTGCTCTAGACTTGTCAACCACCCTTGTTGGGTGACGGCGGTTGCGCATGATAGCAGACAGTGGCGGCGCCTTACTAGGGTGGGTAGACGTGCCCAGGATCATATTTTTTGGGTTTTGGGGGATGGCGAGGTTAGTTTCTGGGATGAGTGGTGGTTAGGTGATAGGCCGTTGTCTAGAGATAGGCAGGTGTCGCATTCCCCCTACCTGCTTGTGCGCGACCTTTGGTCGGACGGGTCGTGGGATAGGGAGAAGCTTGATAGAGAGTTGGGATCCGGGGCGGGTTTTAGTGAGCAGTTATTAGATAGGATCCAGCAGATTCCCATCTCGGGGGACGATTCGGATGGTATGAGGTGGAGACTTACATCATCGGGTGTGTTTTCTACTACCTCGGCTTGGGAGCAGATCAGGCTGAGAGATCGGCCGAATCTTCTCTTCGGAGCCATCTGGAGCGACCTTTTCACCCCTACCATACCTGTTTTCCTTTGGCGCCTCCTCTTGTGCCGGATACTCGTGGACACTGTGTTACATGGGAGGGGGATCTCCTTCTCCTCTCGATGTGTGTGTTGTTCTGAGACCGGACGTCATGAGACCGAGACCTTTACCCACCTTTTTCTAGAGAGTGAGATTGTGAGGAGAGTGTGGGAGCATTTTTCTACTTGGACTCATTTATCCCTACCCTCCACAGACAGTTTTTTTGAGCTCCTGAGTTTTTTCTCACAGAGCACACACTTTAGACACGTGAGCTTCCTCATTCCTTGTCTGATCCTTTGGTTCACCTGGACGGAAAGGAATAGTGCGAAGCATAGGGATATTACTTTCTTGCTTTCTCACATTGTTTTGCAGGTGGAGAGACATATTTCGCTCCTTACAGCGTTGGGCAGGCTTTCTGCACGTGACTGGACAGGCTGCACGCCACCGCACCGATACAGGGTGGCTCTTCCTCAGCCTGTTCGGTCCCCTCGGCCCAGAGCAGTTGTTTGGCTTCGACCCGACTCTCCTTGGGTCAAGCTGAACACCGATGGATCTTTCGATCGCCATAGCGGTACTGCCGGAGGAGAAGGCTTGATCCGGGACCACAGTGGAGCTCTCATCACCGCTTTCCACACATCCCTTCAGACTTCCTCGAGCTACGACGCAGAGATTCAGGCATTACAGATTGGCCTTCAGATTGCTGCCGACTCTCTAGTCATATTTGGATTGAGCTGGACGCTGCGGCTATCGTCACCCTCTTGGCCTCGGGTCATCAGGGCTCGTGGCAGATTCAGCACCCGCTTATGCGCATTAGAGATCTACTTCGGTCTGTCCATTACAGGATCACACACATCTTCCGTGAGGGGAACAGACCTGCTGATTACCTTGCTAGCCTTGGCGCTACCATACCAGACACGCACACGTATCAGACCTACACTGCTCCACTCCGCCTTCGCACGCTAGTTCGGATGGATCAGCTGGGATATCCATCGTTTCGATTCCAGTAGATTAGGTTTTTTGGTTTTGTTTTCTTAGACCATCCTTTTATTCCAGGCACCTGTTAGCCCGATGACAGACCTTGTATTATTTTCATTTCCTTTTTCGTTTCTGTTTGGATTGTGAGACTATGTTGAGTGTTTTGGCCCACTTTAGGGCTATGATCTATATACAGGTTGGGGATCCAGCCTAATCCCCCGCCCCTCGGGGCGTAGCGACTAACCTAGCAGCAAGAAAGTAATAACCTAGCGACAAGAAAAAAATAAACTAGCAACAACAGACAACTAACCTAGCAGCATTAGACAACTAACATTGCAACAACACAGTACTAACCTAGCGGGATGAAAGAAATAACCTAGCAACAAAAAGCAACTAAACTAGCAGCATGAAAATAATAACCTAGCAACTTACGACATCTAACCTAACAGCAAGAAAACAACTAACCTAGCAGCAAGAAAGAACTAACCTAAATGCTCTCACCTCTCACTAGATTTCTCTCTCTACAATTTTCTCCGTCCTCTTCCGCCCACAACCGCCTCCTCTCCGCCCCACAGCCACTGCTACTGCCTACCTCACCCCACCGGCCGCCGGCGGCGGCGGTGGCCACACCGGCCAACCGCCGTTAGAGCCATCCTCTCTCTTATCTAGGTCGCAGCTATGGCTCCTCCTCCCCCCCCATTTCCGTCAACCTACTCTCAATCCCTCCAATCTCCGGCTAACCTCCCAATTGATTTTCTAAACTTACTCAAACTACCAGAATTCCAACAAACTGTAGCAAATTTCCTGGGCAAACATTCAAGTACCGAAAATGGGGAATCTCACCCATCCGTCACAGTTCAGAAAACCAGTCACAACGACACAAATTCAGATTCATGGCCGATTTTTGGGACTTTAGCGTCGGAGACGATAATAACTGGTGCAAGAAAAGGTCATCCCACCGGCAACCCTTTGGTCGGAAGCGGTGCTTTGGAAGAAGGAGAAATCACGCCTTCAGTCGGACGCTCGCCGGGTGGCACTATCGTCGGAACTTCTGAGAACCGTCCCTTACAATCGGAGATTCCGCCTTTGAGGTTGCCGTCGGTCAGTCAAAATACATCTCAGAATAGCGGCGAAGCACAAACCGAAAACCCTCAGCTCATTATTGAAGGGGACAAAATCACACCCCTACACGTGGCAAACCAATCTCTCAATGGGCCAAAAAACATCATTCGACTTGGGCCTAATGCACAGGTACCAATTAACAACTTTGCTAAACATTTCAATAAACAAACGGGCCCTTTATCCCTTTCTACCTCACCCTTAATCTCTCAGCCCGCCTCAACCCATAATCAACCCACCATACAAAAATCCCAGCCCACAGGACTTACCCCTCTCGTGGACTTAACCTGTCAGCCCAACATCAAAACCGCCTCTCAATCACAGCCCGCTTCTCCTCAGCCCACCTCCAAGCCCGACACCTCCATCTCCATTACCCACCCCGACACACCTCAACCAAACCAAAACATCACCTGCCACCAAACGGACACCAATAACCGACCGGCAGCTGACAACCATCTCCCCGGCGACGGCAACGGCGCCGGCTCTATCACCAGATTTTCCCCATCGGCCGGCGATACATTCGGGACAGCAACGAAGTTGGTCACTACGGCCGGCCCTTCACACGGAATTGTCCCAGCGTTGACTACGGCCGGAATCCTCGGCCCCCGACCAGTTTCACCGACCCGGTCGGCAAACCCCGCAGGAATAGTCACCTCGGCTTTTAGAGATAAGGAACCGGCCGTCTTGTACGTTCGTGGAGACGGTGTGATTGTTGCGGACCCAAGCACATCGCCCACAGCCCATCCTCCCGGAGTGTCCCCGATCGAGACACCAACGACTATCACCTCCACGGCCAACCACGCTGCAGCCGGGTCACCTCCGGACACCTCCAATGAACCGCTTTCATTCCGCGAGGTCATCACGGGCAAAAGAGATGGCGGTTCGAGCAAACCACAACCAACACCGAAGGATTTTACCTTTGACGGGAACTACGAGCTTGCTTGCGGGACCATTATCCGCTCGGAGGAGAACAAAGTCAAGGCCCGATTCACCGACGCCGAATCTGTCGCTCTCGCAGGTAAACTTGATAACACCCTGGTATTTAAGTTTTCATATGCTATCCCCGCCCCTCGAGATATATCTGCTGGATTAAGGAAATTGGGTTTTAAGGGTAGTGTTTCATCGAAGTGGTTTAACTTTAACCACCTGTTAGTGTCTTTCCACCTCACTGAGGATTATAATGAGGTCTGGCTCAAAACCTTGATTCATTTGTGTGGATGCCCAGCTAGGGTGTTCAAATACTATGTCGGGTTTAACCCGAAGACGGAGGCACCGATTGTCCCCGTCTGGTGCCGTCTTCCCGGCCTCCCACCCCACCTCTATGACCGCGCTGCCATCACTACACTTGCTAAGTGTATCGGGCAGCCGATTCGTATCGACGCCCACACGGCCCTTCAGACGAGGGCTAACGTGGCGCGATTCTGTGTTGAGATAGATCTCAGAGCGGAGCTCGTTCATGAGATCGAAATTGAGCAGGGCTCAGAGTCCTTTCTTCAGCGGGTGATATACGAAAAGATCCCCGCGTTCTGCACTGTGTGCAGCCATGTGGGTCACATTGCGGCCGATTGCTACATTAATGGCAATAAGCCACGACCCACGCTTCCGCAGCGCCATCGCGCTGCTCAGCCAGGGCCCTCCACCGGCAGAAGGGACCCCAAGGGAAAGGGCAAAAGCCCTATCCGTACGCCCGAGACCCCGAAGGGGTCTAAGGACAAGGGCAAGGCTGTGTTTGACGCCACTGCCCAAACTGGGAAGGACGCTCATCCTAACCAGCCTAAGCAGTCGGCCATAGTGGGGCCAAAGCCCAAGTCCACGGGCTTTCTCCCGAGACAGACCATCCAGACGGCCTTCAAGGCCAATCACTCGTACTTTGCCGTCCTCTCCCCTCAGGCAGAGGATGAGGACGTTCCGTCCACTAGTCACCATCCTAAGATTTCTGACCTTGCGCTCCTTGACGACGATGATCTTCTGGTCGACGATATGGACCAGCCGAAGGCCTCGACCAGGGGTGAGTCCATCCATTTGTCCGATGACAGTGCACGCGACGCAGACCCTCAGACCGTGCGTGCATCCAGTCCGGACCGCGGCCCTCTAGATTTGAGGGCTAGTGCCTCCACCGCTCCCCCGAAAGGGGATCAGTCGGTCCCTCCTCTCTCCCCGGAGATTAGGACCACGGCTGAGCATATAGCCAGCCCCCACCCTTCCTCTGGAGGCGAGCACATGACTGCCCCGCCGGCTGGACATCCTCTTTCTCCCATCCCCGAGCAGGCATGCGGTCTTAACCGCGCTCAGCATGACGTCTCCTGCGAGAGCTTCGCGTCTAGTGCCTTTGTGCACCATGACAGACAGGAGACAGCCCCGGATATGGGGCAAGCCGCTAGTGTCGCTCTTGGTCAGATTGCCCAGCCAGACGACACACAGGCCACGAGCGCCATCCGAGGCAGGCAGTATACGAGGACCAGAGCCTCACAGCGCACGCTGCGGCGGACTGCCTCCCCTGCTATTGGATCATTTCGACGTCGCCCTGCTTTACGCAGCGCGACTCAGCCTCGCCACAGGCGGACTATGTCCAGTGGCTCTCGCGACAGTTGATATGTCAGTCACGTCCATTACTTGGAATGGCCGTGGCCTGGCGAACAGGGCTACCCTCTCTCACCTCCATTCTCTGATTCGTGACCACAGACTCGATTTTGTTGGCTTCATTGAGCCAATGATTCGCAACCCTTCGCTTGACTACTACTCGCGTCGCCTTGGTTTTCACTCGGGCGTCGGTAATATGTCGCATAAGATCTTCTTCTTTCACTCGCGTGATTACACTTGTCGGGTCCTCCGTGACACCGATCAGGTGCTTCACGTTGAGCTCTCCGCTGCCCACCTCCCGGAGCCCATCTATCACACCTTGGTTTATGCCAAGTGTACTAGGGTCGGGCGATATGATCTTTGGGACACCCTGCGTGAGATTGCCGAGAGTATGGAGGGATTGCCATGGATGGTTAGTGGCGATTTCAACATCTTTCTGCACCCCGATGAGCGCGTGGGTGGCCGCACGGACAGATCCCGAGAGATGTGGGATTTTGCGCAGACTGTGGCGGACTGTGAGTTGCTCGATGCTGGATGCGAGGGTGAACCCTTCACGTGGGTTAGGGACGACCTAAAGGAGAGGCTCGACCGTGCTTTGATTTCTGAAGCGTGGTCGAAGGTGTTTGCGGTCACGACCGTCACGCACCTCACTCGATTTGGGTCTGACCATTCACCCCTCCTCATTAGATGTCGTTTTTCGAGCACTCCTCGCCGCGCTTCCTTTAGGTTCCAAAACATGTGGGTTCGCCACCACTCCTTCCACGACACTGTCAGGGATTCCTGGCTTCAGCCGACTGGGCTCTTCGGGATGCGCAATCTCGAGGCGAAGCTCGGCAGACTGCGGCGTCGGTTGAGACAGTGGAACTGGGATGTTTTTGGAAACCTTCATCACCGCCTTACTGCAGCTCAGAGTGCGCATGCGTCGGCTGAGCGGGCCTATGACCTGGATCCCACTCCGGAGAATAGGACCGCCATGCACCGCTGCCACGCCGAGTACCAGCTCCGACTCCTTATGGAGGAGGACTTCTGGAAGCAGAAGGCGGCCGTTCGCTGGGTGGCCGAGGGCGAACGGAACACTAGGTTCTTCCAGGGCTACGTTAGGCAGAAGCGTGCTAAGTCGTACATCCATAGCATCGAGGCTAATGGGTCATCCTTGACCCAGGAGGCTCAGATTCGGGAGTCGGCTGTTGCTCACTTCCAGACCCTCTTCACCTCTGACAGAGGGTCCCTCGTGGCCCCGAACGCTTCTTTTTTCCCCACCATCCCTCCTTCGGTCGATCTCATTGGCCTCTGTGAGCTCCCGAGCAGGGAGGAGGTTAGGGATGCTGTATTCGGGATTGATCCCAACAGCGTTTCTGGCCCGGATGGTTTCTCCTCCCTCTTCTATCAGGTCTGCTGGGATATTGTCGAGACTGACGTCCAGGAGGCGATGTTGGACTTTTTCTCCGGCCACCGGATGCCGGATTCCTTCACGTCTACCTCTGTCGTCTTGATCCCCAAACGACCCAACCCGAGCTCTTGGTCCGATTACAGGCCCATCAGCCTGTGTAACGTGACCAACAAGCTCATTTCGAAGATTCTTAACGGCCGTCTTTCCCCTCTTCTCCCCTCTCTCATCTCTCCGAACCAGAGTGGATTCGTCAAGGATCGGGTCATTAGTGATAACATCCTTCTGGCCCAGGAGATGATCCACGACATCTCCCGAGCGGACTGGAAGCGGGCTCCGAATATCGCGCTGAAGCTAGACATGGCTAAGGCGTATGATAGGGTTGAGTGGCCGTTTCTTAGGGAGGCGTTGGCTAGGATGGGATTCCCTGAGCGTTGGATCAGCTTTGTGGAGGCGTGTGTGGAGCATTGCACGTTCTCGGTCCTGATTAATGGCAGCCCCACCGATTTCTTTCCCTCCTCTAGAGGCCTTAGACAGGGCGACCCCCTTTCCCCTTCCCTCTTCGTTCTTGCGGCGGACTACCTCTCTCGCTGCCTTGACGGCTTCATCCGCGACTCTCCCCATATGACCTATAGCACCTGTGGCTATGGTCCTACCGTCTCTCACCTCTCTTACGCGGATGACATCATTATCTTCACCCGGGCGGATGATGATGGACTGGTCGAGCTTATGCGCCTTTTGGAGCACTATGGCTTGGTCACCGGTCAGCTGGTCAGTGTGCAGAAGAGCACCTTCATCCTTTCATCTGCCACCGTGGACAGGTGGGCTCAGCGGGTCCACGACATTACTGGCTTTGCGCGTGGCGACCTTCCCATTACCTACCTCGGGGTCCCTTTATATAAGGGCAACCTCACGAGAGCGCTCTTTGCGGGCGTCAGACAGAGGATGATCGACAGGATCTCTGGTTGGTCGCATAGATATCTTTCTTTCGGTGGTCGGCTAGCGCTGATCAAGAGCACTCTTAGCTCTCTTCCGATTCACTTGCTTATGGTCCTCGACCCCCCTAGGTCTACTCTTGACGAGCTTGACCAGATTATGGCTCGTTATTTCTGGGGTTATGAGGACGGGTCTGGGAGGGGGAGACGTACTCACTGGGTGAGTTGGGACTCTATCTGCCGCCCCCTCCCAGAGGGTGGCCTTGGCATCCGCCGCCTTAGGGACATTGTTACAGCTTTCTCATACAAGCTGTGGTGGCGCTTCAGGGAAGGAAAGTCGCTTTGGGCTCAGTACCTTCGCGGCAAGTACTGCCCTAGACGTGCCAACCACCCTTGTTGGGTCACGGCTGTTGATCATGATAGCAGACAGTGGCGGCGCCTCACTAGGGTCGGGAGGCGAGCCCAGGATCACATCTTTTGGGTTTTGGGCGGGGGCGATGTCAGTGTCTGGGATGAGTGGTGGGTAGGTGATAGGCCGTTGTCTAGGGATAGGCAGGTGTCGCATTCCCCCTACCTGCTCGTGAGCGACCTCTGGACGGACGGGTCGTGGGATAGGGGGAAGCTTGATAGGGAGTTGGGGGCTGGTGCGGGTTTTAGCGAGCAGTTATTAGATCAGATCCAGCAGATCCCTATCTCGGGGGACGGTTCAGATAGCATGAGGTGGAGACTTACATCATCAGGTGTGTTTTCTACTACCTCGGCTTGGGAGCAGATAAGGCTGAGGGATCGGCCTAATCTCCTCTTCGGGGCTATCTGGAGTGACCTTTTTACGCCTACTATTTCGGTATTCCTTTGGCGCCTTCTCTTGCGCCGGATACCCGTCGATACTGTGCTACACGCGAGGGGGATCTCCTTCCCCTCTCGGTGTGTGTGTTGTTCTGAGACTGGACGCCATGAGACTGAGACCTTTACCCACCTTTTTCTAGAGAGTGAGATTGTGAGGAGAGTGTGGGAGCATTTTGCCACTTGGACTCATATATCCCTACCCACCACATACAGTTTTTTTGAGCTCCTGAGTTTTTTCTCACAGAGCACACACCTTAGACACGTGGGCTTCCTCATTCCTTGTCTGATCCTTTGGTTCACCTGGACAGAAAGGAATAGTGCGAAGCATAGGGATATTACTTTTATGTTTTCTCACATTGTTTTGCAGGTTGAGAGACACATTTCACTCCTCATCTCATTGGGCAGGCTCACGGCCCGAGACTGGACAGGCTGCACGCCACCGCATCGCTACATGGTGGCCCCACCACCGCCTGTTCGGACTCCTCGGGCCAGAGCTGTTGTTTGGCTTCGACCTGACTCTCCGTGGGTCAAGCTGAACACTGATGGCTCCTTCGATCGCCACACTGGAGTTGCCGGAGGAGGAGGCTTGATTCGGGACCATAGCGGCGCCCTCATCACCGCCTTTCACGCGTCCATTCAGGCCTCCTCGAGCTACGACGCAGAGATTCAGGCACTACAGATTGGCCTTCAGATAGCTGCCCACATCTCTAGTCATATATGGATCGAGCTGGATGCTGCGGCTGTCGCCACCCTCCTGACTTCGGGCCATCAGGGCTCGTGGCAGATTCAGCACCCGCTTCTGCGCATTAGAGATCTACTTCAGTCAGTCCATCACAGGATCACGCACATCTTCCGTGAGGGGAACAGACCGGCTGATTACCTGGCCAGCCTTGGCGCCACCATACCAGGCACACATACATTCCAGACAGACACTGCTCCACTCAGCCTTCGCACTCTTGTACGGATGGACCAGCTTGGATACCCAGCGTTCCGCTTTCACTAGTATAGGATTTCTATTTTCATGAGTATAGACATTTATCTCGGGCATCTGTTAGCCCGAAGACCGACTTCATATTGTAGTTTTCTGTTTCTTTTTCGTTTTTCGGTTTTTTCTTTCTTGTTTTTCTTTTGGTTTTGGTTTTGATTTTCAGACTTTGTAGACCTTTGTATCTGGTTCGTTGACATTATTGGGCTCCCGTTTTTGGGGCCCTGATCTATACACAGGTTGGGGATCCAGCCCAATCCCCCGCCCTTCCGGGGCGTTGTTTGTTTTAAAAAAAAAAAAAAACCTAACAGCAAGAAATAAATAAACTAGCAACTAAAGACAACTAACCTAGCAGCATCAGACAACTAATCTAGCAACAACATACAACGAACCTATCAATAATATTTAAGTCATGTGAAAAAGTCGTGTACTTAATATTGGTAGTTATGAGTCAATAATGGCAGACTTCATATAAAGTGGACAAAAATTAGGGTTACACTGCATTGTCAAAGGCTAATACTTTTCTGCCGCCCTACCAAAGAAGACTACATCACAAAGTTGAAGGTGAAATCTCTATTAGTTTTCTCTTAATCATCACCATGTTCTATGTATTAACTATTGCATAATATGTTTGATTATATATGCTTCTTTTATGTTAATTTAACATCTTCATAACCCTATTCTCTCAATAACATCTCAATAACATACTACAGAATATGGATCACCTCAATATTGATGACTTGAATGACATTAACGAATACTTACTGCCATGGTTCTATAACCGTGTTGTGCCAAGGGTTCTCCACTATATGGTAAAGTTCTTTGTTTTAATTCTTCTTTTAATAGTGCACTGTTACATATAAAGCACAGTTTAATTGAAAAAAGAAAATATGTTGTAATGTTCCAGCCCTTTCCACCATCCACGCACGACCATTTCCCTGATACGGATTTTTCCCAGAGATCCATTATACGTACAATAGAAGGACGCACGTACGAGGTTGTGATAAAAATGATTAATGGCTGCCCAACATTTGTAGACGGTTGGCGTCAGTACATTGTTACATAGGACGTTCAACTTGGTTACGAATTGATTTTCAGACCAACCAGCAACTTGGACTATGAAGTTACAATCCTTGACCGAGACAATTGTAGTCGGCTGCCACAACATGATTTCAATGTCAACATTAAGCGCACACATGTTGAACGTGTCCGTTTGGTAAGTTTAATAAATTTCATCTGGCTGCATAATTAACTTATTTGTATTTAAATACATATAATACATATAAATTACTTTATTCATATAGCCCATACCAGTGCCTTTCTGGAGAGAACATATTGAAGGAAAATTTCATCACTAACAACGCGCATGTATCCAAGTAGGAGAAAGAGTTTACAGGGTAAACATCACTCACGGGGATGATGGAAGGAAAACTATGCAGAATGGTGACGCTAGACAATTTTTTGAAGAAAATGCAATCTTAGAAGGGACAAACTGCACTTTCTTCCTTGTGCCTGATGTAGACATGATCAAATTTAGAATTAAGATGTAGTGAGTGTGATCGTTGTGTCTTTTGGACTCTGGTCTGATGGAAGTGTTGCTGTGATCTGATGGAAGAAAACTTGTTTGCTGCCTTTTGAACGATGGTCTGATGGAACTGTTTTGTTATAAATCTTATTTGATGCATTTTTAGTTATTATTTAATGTCTTTTGATATCTTTTGATCTTTTCGTTAGAAGTGTTTGTTAGTTATTCTAACCTATCAACTAGATATATCTAACATAGCAGTACCATATAACTAACCTAGCAACAAGATAGAACTAACCTAGCAATAACAAAAACTATCATTGCAACATGCTAGAACTAACCTTGCAGCTTCAGACAACAAACCTGGCAACTACAGACAACTAACCTAGCAACAATAGACAACTAACCTAGCGAAATGAAAGAAATAACCCACCCACAGAAAGCAACTAACCTTGCTAGAACTAACCTTGCAGCTTCAGACAACTACCCTAGCAACATAAGACAACTAACCCAGCAGCTTCAGAGAACTAACCTAGCAACTGGGTACAACTAAGCTAGCAACTGAATAGATATAACCTTGCAACAACATAAAACTAACATTGCAAGTAAAAATAACTAACCGCAACTAAATATATCTAACCTTGCAACTGAATATATCTAACCTTGCAACTAAATTTATCTAACCTAACAACATCGGACAACTAACATAGCAACTAGATAAAACAAACCTTGCAACTAAATACGATTAACCTTGCAACTAGAAACAACTAACCTAGTAATGAAAATATGTCTAACCTTGCAACTAAATATATCTAACATAGACAAGTAAGCTTGCAACAACAGATAACTAACCTAGCAACTAGATAGGGCTAAACTAGCAACATTGAAACTACTGCACTAACTTTGCAACATTAAGCAACTAGACTAGCAACTACAGAATATTAACCTTGCAAATTCAGACAACTAATCTTGCATAAAAATAAAACTAATCTTGCATCAAAAAATAATATTTACATCAAAAAAGTATTCAAATCCAAAAAAAAAAAAAACATTGTCACTGAAATCAAACTACAAGTCAATTGTCTTTGAAATGGACAGTCTTCACCCTTTTGGCAGGTTTCTTCTTTCCTCCAAACACATCTGCCTTCTTATCATTTTCTGATTTCAGCTCATTGAATTCATTTAGGACAATTTCCGAGCAGTATTTAATACGCATTTGTTTCAACTGCTCAGGATTATCCTTTAGAAGACCAGAGTTCCAATTTTTAACGCCACCTCCAAAATATGTTTCCATATGGCGCATGACGAACACTCCACAGCCTACTTTATTCTTCTCATCTCTCCATGGCATATCAAGTCTGACTGGCTTCAATTTGAAAACAAGTGATGCACATTCAAGCATTCTTTGGAATTTCAAATATTCAACAAGTAGTTTTTTCTGAAAAAAAAAAGAACAATTATTAAAAATATATTAACATTGCATGATATAATATTAACTGTATATGCATTGTTCTAAAATTAATTTAAAAAGATTAGAGTATATTACCAGATTTATATGTTGATATTCATATTTTCCACATGTAAGGCCACCAACAGTAGAATTGTCCAATATGTGAATGTGATACGCTTTCAAATCAAAACAGACCATATACAAGTGATCACTCGTGCACACAGGAAAGAACATCTGATAAAAAATAAAAATTATATAATATTAGCATGTTCGTAAATAAATAAACTAATCAATTCTAAAATTTAAAATGAAAATTACCATATCAACATCTTCAAATTTAGAATGAGTTTTTGATTTTCTAAAATCATTATCCAAACTCTCAATGAATAAAGAGGCTTTGGACTTCAAATCCCATTTCTCCCCAGCGAACGGAACACTGTAATTCTGGAAACAAACGAAAAAAAATATGTTATAAAATAATAAATCAAATATAACTAAGCTAGCAAGTAAGTATATATAACATTGCAAGTCTATATATCTAACATTGCAACTAAGTATATATAACTTAGCAACAATAGAGACCTAACCTAGCAACAACTGATAATTACCTTAGCAACTACAGACAAGTAACCTAGCAACTACATATATCTAACCTGGCAGCATCACAAATAAAACTAATCTAGCAGCAGTATACAACTAACCTAGCAACAAGTGATAACTAACCTAGCAACTAGTGATAACTAACTTAGCAACTAAAACATACAAGTAACCTAGCAACTACATATATCTAACCTAGCAGCATCAGAAATAAAACTAACCTAGCACCACCAAAAAACAACTGACATTGCACCTATTAATGTAAATTCAATAACAGAAAGTACCAAAACAAAAAAAAATATTCAAATAAATAAGAATCAAATATATAAGTAAACTTACACTGGAATATGTTGATGCAAAAAATCTCAATGGCTGGCCCGGTTTTCTGGATTGTTCTCTTAAGTTCAAAATTCTGGACCAGGTATCAAGTACAGAGACACTGACATATGCATCTGGTCTTACCTGAGATCTTCTTTCATTAAAATTAGATCCCCATTCTGAAAAATTGTCTCATACCTGACAGCACAAAAATAAGAAAAGAACAAGAAAATATAAATTGGAATTAATAAATGCAATAAAATGTGAAAAAATATATAAAATTTCTCAAGTATGAAAATTTACATTGTCTCCTGATCTTCTTCATCCAATATCCAATCATATATTTCTTGATCTCTTGAACCTGCTTTTGATATGTTGTATTGCTTCAATGCAAGTTTCTCATTGTCTTTCAGTTTCCTTTTCGACTTCTCCTGTTGCTTCACTTTCTCATGTTCTTGTTTATTCTCTTTCTCCATTTTTTCTTTCTGAATTCTTTCTTTCTCATCTTTATCCACTTTCTCTCTGTTCGCTAATTATTTTCGCTATCCGCAAGTGTACGGAGTAACTATAGGTAGTGGCGAGCAAGGTCGTATTCCATAGAGATTGTAGTTAAATTAATTAGGTACTAAAATAACGACGATTAAATATTATCTAGACTAGTGAATTGAATGATGATTATAAACTAAGAATTAAACTAAAAACTAATTTATCCAAACAAATAAAAATAAAATAAGATACAAAAGGTAGATTCTAGGTTATGCTTTCCTCGGGATTAATTCATGAAACGTTTATATTCAAACAAACCTTATTTAATTTTACCAATCGTAGAGATAATCGCTAAATTGATTTCAAACCTTTCTCTCGAACAAGTTAAATCGTAGATATTAATTGTTATCTATCTCCTCTCGGTCTCAAGATGAACAACTAACTCCCATAAGTTCCTAGGATTTTCGTTCTCTCGCAAGGTCCTATCAACCTCTCGGTATGTTTATTCTCTTACGTTATAAATTTCCCAATTCTAGCAATCAATTATCTCCTCTCGGTCTCAAATCGATCACAAATATGCATTCATAGTGGCCATCTACTCACACAATAATAATAAGCACAAGAAATTTATAAACGAAAGATAAACCGGAATGAAATAAATAAAAACTAAATCATAAATCAATCCGAGTACTAACAAATCCTAGAATCTAAAATAAATCTAGCCTAGAAACATGATTTCAAAATAATAAAAATAGATATAAAACATTAATTGAGTTCGAAAGAGGAAAAGAAAAAGAAAGAAAAAGCTTATTCGGCTCCGTCGATCCTTTCTTCCCGGCTTTCTCCCTCGTCTTGCTCGTGTTTCTAGCCTCCGAGAGTCTCCAAAATATGTCCAAGACTCCTCAAAAACGTGCCCAAGGGGTGTATATATAGTTGGGGTCGAGTCCTAGTCGAAATAGGTCGAAAATACCGAAAAAATAGGAAAAACGCGTAAAACGCGTGTCGGTCGCGCCCAGGGTCACACGACTCGTGTCATTGGTCACACGACTCGTGTCATTGGTCACACGAGTCGTGTGACAAAGTCGAGAGCTCGATATACGACCCGTCGGAGCCACACGAGCCGTGTCTTGGGCTCACACGACCCGTGTGAACCTGGGAGTTCAAAACGGCATTTTTGGGGCTGCTCGTGACTCCTGACGTGTTCTCCGGCATCTCAGTCGACTCCAGGTGGTCCAACGTTTCCCAATGTCGTGTCATGGCTGCTTCCGGCCATTTTCCGGCAACTCCCGTCACCATGCGCGAAGGTGACGAGTAACAGCAACTTTTGGCAGCTCGTCTTCTCCATTGCATTCTATCCTGATCTCTGACGTCCCATGAAGTTTCTAGGTTGTCGTACAGAGCGTCCAGGTGCTCGTCCTGCGAGTTCCGGCCATTTTCCGGCGGCCAGATTCCTTCGGCGCGGACAACAACTTCAAGCTTCTTCTCCGGCGACATGATGGCAGCAGCGTTCAGCGAGCTCCGGCGTCTGTGCAGCGGCGAGGTAGCAGGGTGACGAGCTTGGTCGAGCAAGAGCAGCTCAACAATGGCGGATGGCTTGTTGCGTCAATTCCTTGTGAAGAAGATGAGCTTTTCCATGTCTCAGAAATTACCATATTGCCATTACTTGCATTATTGAGTTGGGCTGAATTTATAAGCCTTAATGGGCTAGTTGGATGGCCCATCTGAGAAAATAAAATGGTCCTGCTGCATATTTCTTGTGGGCTGTGTATTTGGGCTCGTCCCAATGCATGGCTCGCACACTGTTTATATCCCTTTCGCGCTGTTTCCGACTCCAATAATTATTTCGACCCAATTTCCTGTCAAACCTCAAAATAACACCTCATCATAGCTTAATAAAATTAATTAAATAATTAATTAATTAAATAATAATTAATTAAACAATAACTAATTATATATCAAACTACGACCAAACGGACACAAAAATCACTATAAAATGCACATAAATATGACGTATGTCAAATCCCCCAAACTTAACCATTGTTCGTCCCCGAACAACAAATAAGCAAAAACAAACCACGTGCATGGAAAGTGATTTCAGACAAGAAAAGCCTCAAGTCACTTAAATAATCAAGATAAATTCAAGTAATCTCAAATACATATGCCCCAACTCTTAACTTGTTGAACTTTAAATTAATGAACTCTCAAATATGGTCAAATATATATGTGCCTCACTCAAATATCTCATGAAATATCATCAAACAAATAGAAGGGTACGCTCAAGTTAGTTCAAAACACAAAGTCAACCATAAACTTGCAAATCGTCCACACTTTACTAGATACAATTAATGCACGTGAGCTAAGAATCAAAAAGACTTTTGGGTTGTAATGTAAGCTCTTTGGACAAGGTAGGATAATATAGGCCAAGTGACTAAAAAAATCGAACAAGACATCGATAAAAAATCACCATCTTCTATCTCCAATTACCTCCCAAGAAACACATACATACACAACTCTATAAAGCACAAAACCGTATATGCAAACCTCGGCACTTAATCTTTTTTCAACTTTTTTTTTCCTTTCAATTTTTTTTTCTTTTTTTTTTTTGTTTTTTGTTTTTATTTGAGAGACCAATTTTTTTCCAAACAAGCATAAACTGCAAGGACAATATTTTCTAGGTGTAGCCATTGGAGATCATCCAAGTGTCCTAGAATGGTTTCCCATTACTCATTACTCATGACTCGACAAATCAAATCGAGAGTAAGAGGAGTAGAATCCCCACAATTCACCTTGCGAGCTCTCTTTATTCTCTCTTTTTTTTTTTCATCAAATGCTTCAAATTACACAAACAAATCATAACCCATCTCATACTCATTATTCCCAAAATAAAAAAATCATCATAGCTCATCCTTACATAAAGCTTAATTCAACCCCAACATCTCCAAATAACAAATAATCACCCAAGGGCTATCAAGAAAAGGCTCAGGCTCAAACGGGCTACTAAGGATAAAGTTTTAGGAAAAATAAAAGAGGATAAAACGGGCTAGATAACAAAAACCGCCTAAATCATTTTCATAACTTCACGTACATAATCATATTTTTCAAGTAAGAACCAATGCAAGTTCTAGTATCCCAAGTATTCGACTAATCACACAAGAAATAAAATAAGGCTCAAATCCTCTCCAAGGCAAATGAATCATTAATTCAAAGCAATAAAGTTATTCATCAAGGCATATAATTCTTGATCACCATCACAATATCTTAATTAAGATAAGCAACTCTAAACAATTCTCGTTTATCCACCAATCATCCAAAACACAACACAAGACAAAGCAAAAATATTCGACTCAACCAAATCTATTACTATATAATATGGAGAAGGAAAAATGTTTGAATAAATATTTCATTTCCCGCTTAAACATCATTTTTTCCCTCTTAAGTTTAATTTGAATTGTTTTCGTCCAAATTTGAATTGTTTTATTTTAGGATAAGATTTGGTTGTTTTTTTGTTAAATTTGTTATAATTCCTTTTCTTTAGGATGAGATGAGATGAGATTTGTTACCATTTTTTTTAAAATCCGATTTGGTACATTTTTAATTCACTCGCTTTTCCTTTTTTTTTCACGTTTTATTTCACTCGATTTTCTTTTTTTTTTTATGGGTTGAGATTTGGTAAATTTTGTATTTTTAATTTTTTTAATTTTAATTCACGTTTTTAATTTTAATTTCACGTTTTGAATTTTTTCCTTTTAATTTTTTTTAATCCGATTTTTTTTTTCAAACATTCGGTAAAGTTTTTTTTATTTTTTTTTCATAATCCCGCCTACATTTCAATTGTAATTTATTTGGACGAGATTTTGAAGAGTTTTAAAAAGACTCCATTTATCTTAATAACATATCCGATTGTTTTTCCTTATTTAAATAAAATAATTCAAAATTAATTTTGATATGTTTTAAAATTATTTGATTTTCGTCTAAAATTTTTTAAAATACTATTTTTATTTTTTTATTTTTTGTAAAAAAATGGATGAAAAAGTCAAATTCAAATTAAAAAAAATGCTATTTTGAAAAAGATATTTTGTAAATCTTAAAAATATGGTCAACGATATCTTAAATACAACGGGTAAATATGGTCAATGATATCATAAATTATTTTTTATATTCAGATAGTTCAACTTAATTGATGATTTTTTTTTCAAAAAATATGACGATCATATAATTTATCATATATCATATGTTTATATTGGATGTTATTAGTTTGGTTGATGACATTCATTATATTCAAATAAATAATATGTAATTTTTTTTATTTGGTTTTTCTTTTCTTACAATAATGAGATGTCAAACATAAATAACTATGTTTAATATAAAGTCTTAGAAAAGGTTTTAAGTAAAAAGCTTGTCCGTGCATCGCACGGGATACACACTAGTTATTACTAATCTAAGAAAGCAAATAAACGTGCATCCTAAAAAAAAATAAAAATAACCTAAAAAAAAATAAAAATAAAAACTAATGCAAGCAACTATATGATATGCAAGAAAGCGATAAAAACTCAAGATATACGACACCTCTCTCCCCCAAACTTATTCTTTGGAAAAGAATTAAGTTTAAAGAAAATAAATGGCATATCTCAAGTAACTAACCGAAAAGTCGAGCAAGCTCCAGCGTAAACAATCCTTGCACCCTTGAGCACGATCATCTCCTCCATGCGTCGCTCGAACACTCGATCACCACCATTTTTTTTTTTCAGATTTTTTTTTACCTTTTATTCTTTTTCCAGATTTTTTTTTTTAAAAAAAAATAATAATAATAATAATAGTAAAAAAAAAAACGAAAATAAAATAAAAAATAAAAATAAAAGCCATAAACGATGGGTTGCCTCCCAACAAGCGCTTAATTTAACGTCTTTAGCTAGACGTCTTCCGGGCTCTCAATAAGGGCCATTCCCGTTCATCCCAATCTCCTCTTTGATCTTCTCATGGCGTCGGCTACCGTCTTTTGGCTCTTGAATTTTCCAACCACGGGCAAGTGTAAAAGTCCGGCATTCATCATAGGCTCAAAAAGTGATCTCACCAAGCTCCATGTCAATAAGTACCCGTCCGGTGGCTAGGAATGGCCTTCCTAAAATCAACGGTGTATCACCGTTATCCTTCATATCTACCACCACAAAATCTGTCGGAAACTTAATTCCATCGACCGTCAACCAAACATCCTCTACAATTCCCGTGGGACGAACTTGCGATTTATCCGCCATCTGAAGAGTGATCATTGTCGGTTGAAGCTTCTCCAATCTCAACTTCTCGAAAACAGAGAGTGGCATCAAGTTGACACCCGCCCCTAAGTCGCATAGCCCTTTCCCGGTATATGATTCTCCAACTCCACAATCAATATAAAATCCACCGGGATCTTCGCACTTAATAGGACGGTCTCTTTATAGTAGTGCACTACTCTCCTCCTTGAGTGTAACCACCTCATGAGCCTCAATCGGGCTCTCCATCTTCTCGTCTGAATTAGCCACAACCATCTCGACCATTGGTTCCTTTTCTTCTTGCTCATGTACCTCGTTCATCTCAATCAGAACGTCATCTCTCGTCTCTTGGGCATCCTCGGCTTTGCAATCCTCTGGGGTGATCTCCGTATGACTCGGAAATTGGCCCTCTTGCTGTTGACGCTCGACCATCGCGATCATTTGCCCCAAGTGTTGTCCAATCGACTTCATTCGATTCTCCATCGAAGCAGCTCGAGCCTCATTTTTAGCTATCAACTTGTCCATGTCACTCATGACCCTGGCGAACGTTTCCTCAAATGACTCCTTCTTCGGTTCGTTCATGAATTTTTGTGTCTCAGTCATAAATGTTTCTGTGGTTCTCATGAATGAGGCGAACGCTTCTTCGAGTGCCGACTTCTTCGGCTCATTGATGACCCCATTGGTCACCGAAAATCTCATTGGCGGTTGTAGAGCATTGTATGGATCGGTGTACGAGAAATTAGGATAGTTCTGGTTGCCCGAATAGTACGTGTTACCTCCTTGATATCCCCAGAAATTGTCGTAATTCCGGTCATACAAATAATTCACGTCCTGGACGGGTTCATACATTGACACCGCATTCACCCCGACATTCTCGATCTTCACACCTTGCATGCCGTTAAGCACCACTGTGGCTATTTGAGCCGACAACTCCGAGATTTGGTCTGTATTGGTAGTCGTCGACACTCTATTAAACATTGTATGCTCCACCGGCCATTGGTAGTTATTAAACGCCATCTCGCAAGAAAGTAAGAAGAATAGGAAAATATCAGAAAAGAGAAAAAGAAAGGAAAAATAAAAAATAAAATAATAAAATAAAAAATATCTAAACTAATATGTCCAAACTAATATTTATTCGTCTTCTTCTAATATTAATCAATTTAACACACAATCCCCGGCAACGGCGCCAAAAACTTGTTCGCTAATTATTTTCGCTATCCGCAAGTGTACGGAGTAACTATAGGTAGTGGCGAGCAAGGTCGTATTCCACAGAGATTGTAGTTAAATTAATTAAGTACTAAAATAATGACGACTAAATATTATCTAGACTAATGAATTGGATGATGATTATTAACTAAGAAATTAAACTAAGAACTAATCTAACTAAAAATAAAAATAAAAATAAACAAAGAAACAAAAGGTAGATTCTAGGCTAAGCGTTCCTCGGAATTAATTCATGAAACGTTTATATTCAAACAAACCTTATTTAATTTTACCAATCGTAGAGATAATCGCTAAATTGATTTCAAACCTTTCTCTCGAACAAGTTAAATCGTAGATATTAATTGTTATCTATCTCCTCTCGGTCTCAAGATGAACAACTAACTCCCATAAGTTCCTAGGATTTTCGTTCTCTCGCAAGGTCCTATCAACCTCTCGGTCGGTTTATTCTCTTACGTTATAAATTTCCCAATTCTAGCAATCAATTATCTCCTCTCGGTCTCAAATCGATCACAAATATGCATTCATAGTGGCCATCTACTCACACAATAATAATAAGCACAATAAATTTATAAACGAAAGATAAACCGGAATGAAATAAATAAAAACTAAATCATAAATCAATCCGAGTACTAACAAATCCTAGAATCTAAAATAAATCTAGCCTAGAAACATGATTTCAAAATAATAAAAATAGATATAAAACATTAATTGAGTTCGAAAGAGGAAAAGAAAAAGAAAGAAAAAGCTTATTCGGCTCCGTCGATCCTTTCTTCCCGGCTTTCTCCCTCGTCTTGCTCGTGTTTCTAGCCTCCGAGAGTCTCCAAAATATGTCCAAGACTCCTCAAAAACGTGCCCAAGGGGTGTATATATAGTTGGGGTCGAGTCCTAGTCGAAATAGGTCGAAAATACCGAAAAAATAGGAAAAACGCGTAAAACGCGTGTCGGTCGCGCCCAGGGTCACACGACTCGTGTCATTGGTCACACGAGTCGTGTGACAAAATCGAGAGCTCGATATACGACCCGTCGGAGCCACACGAGCCGTGTCTCGGGCTCACACGACCCGTGTGAACCTGGGAGTTCAAAACGGCATTTTTGGGGCTGCTCGTGACTCCTGACGTGTTCTCCGGCATCTCAATCGACTCCAGGTGGTCCAACGTTTCCCAATGTCGTGTCATGGCTGCTTCCGGCCATTTTCCGGCAACTCCCGTCACCATGCGCGAAGGTGACGAGTAACAGCAACTTTTGGCAGCTCGTCTTCTCCATTGCATTCTATCCTGATCTCTGACGTCCCATGAAGTTTCTAGGTTGTCGTACAGAGCGTCCAGGTGCTCGTCCTGCGAGTTTCGGCCATTTTCCGGCGGCCAGATTCCTTCGGCGCGGACAGCAACTTCAAGCTTCTTCTCCGGCGACATGATGGCAGCAGCGTTCAGCGAGCTCCGGCGTCTGTGCAGCGGCGAGGTAGCAGGGTGACGAGCTTGGTCGAGCAAGAGCAGCTCAACAATGGCGGATGGCTTGCTGCGTCAATTCCTTGTGAAGAAGATGAGCTTTTCCATGTCTCAGAAATTACCATATTGCCATTACTTGCATTATTGAGTTGGGCTGAATTTATAAGCCTTAATGGGCTAGTTGGATGGCCCATCTGAGAAAATAAAATGGTCCTGCTGCATATTTCTTGTGGGCTGTGTATTTGGGCTCGTCCCAATGCATGGCTCGCACACTGTTTATATCCCTTTCGCGCTGTTTCCGACTCCAATAATTATTTCGACCCAATTTCCTGTCAAACCTCAAAATAACACCTCATCATAGCTTAATAAAATTAATTAAATAATTAATTAATTAAATAATAACTAATTAAACAATAACTAATTATATATCAAACTACGACGAAACGGACACAAAAATCACTATAAAATGCACATAAATATGACGTATGTAACTCTCTCTGTCTCAGCTTCTCCTGCTCAACCCTCTCTCTCTCAATCTCTTTCTCTTTTTCAATTCTCTCCCTCTCTTTCTCTTTTTCTTTTTCAAGCCTCATTCTATCTCTCTCTCTCTCTTTCTCTTTTTCTTTCTTCAACCTCTCTCTCTCAACCTCTTTTTCTTTTTGAACTCTCTCTCTCTCTCTCCTTCTCCTTCTCCTCCCTCAGCTTCTTCTCTTTCTCTTTTTTCTCTCTCTTTCCCCTGTCTTTCTTTCTCCTCTCTCTCTTTTTCATGTTTTTTTTTCTGCTCTCTCTCTTTCTTCTCTCTCTCCTTCTCCTCTCTCTCCTTCTGCTCTCTCTCTTTCTTTTCCCTCTCTCTGACTTCTCACTCCTTCTCCTCCTTCTGTTTCTGTTCTCTCTCTTTCTCCTCTATCTTCTTCTTTTCTCTCTCTCTCTCTTTTTCTCTTTCTCTTTCTCCTGCTTCTCTCTCTGCTTCTCTTTTTCTTTTTCAATTCTCTCTCTCTCTCTTTCTCTTTTTCTTTTTCAAGTGTCTCTCTCTCGCTTTCTGTTTCTGCTTCTGATTCTCCAACAGAAAGAGGGAGATAGGTTGGTTCTCTTCAATCTCTTTTTCTTCTTCAATTCCCTCTGTCTCTTTCTCCTTCTCCTTCTCTTGTCTTTCTTTGTCCTTTTCTCTCTTTCTTTTGTCTTTCTTCATCCTCTCTTTCTTTAATTCTCTTCTCCATCTCTTTCTTCAATTCCTCTTTCTCTCTAATCTCTGGCTCTTTATTTTTCACTGGCTCAACAGACGGTTGGGGGATAGAACCATCATCATCAACTCTGTTATCAGTTGAAAACTGTCTTGAAACATTTAGAATGTCCTCCCAACCTTTGTCACTCTCTTGAGACTGAGAGGACAACCCCAATCCCAATGAAAAACTGGGAACAACATCATCTTGTGTCTTCTTTTTGTATGCAGCCCTCTTCCCAATGGCACTCTCAATCTTCTCAATAGTTGCAATTGTTTCTGGATAATTCCAGAAAGCAGTTGTTTCTTCACTATCTTCAAAAGAATCTGTCTTCTGGGAAGATTGAGGTACATCGGGACTAAAAGAAATAAGATTTTCCGTTGCTTGTTGTATCTTCTTATAATTTAAATCTTCAGACACTTCATGGGGGGCAACTTCAAGCAAGGTTATAACATCCACCACATCAGTAGCCAAGCTCATAACCTTGCTAAGAAGCTTGGATTTATAACCCTGTTTATACAAAAAATTAAACAGAGTGAACAATTATAAGAAAATATGGAGGAAAATTAAACAACTAACCTAGCAACATCAGACAACTAAATTAGCAGCCAAAGATAACTAACATACCACAAAAGACAACTTACCTAGCAAGAAAAGACAACTAACCTAGCAACTACAGATAACTAACCTAGCAACAAGAAACAACTAACCTAGCAACAAGAAACAACTAACCTAGCAGCAAAAGACAACTAACCTAGCAAGAAAAGACAACTAACCTAGCAGCTACAGATAACTAACCTAGCAACAAGAAACAACTAAACTAGCAGCAAAAGATAACTAACCTAGCAACAATAAACAACTAAACTAGCACCTACAGATAGCTAACCTAGCAACAAGAAAGAAGTAACCTAGCAGCTACAGATAACTAACCTAGCAGCAAAAGACAACTAACCTAGCAACAAAAGACAATTAACCTAGAAACAAAAGACAACTAACCTAGCAAAAACAAAGAAATAACCTAGCAACAGCAAAAAACTAACTCAGTAACAAGATATACCTAAAATCATTGCACTACAGACAAATAAAAAAAATACCAACCTGAACAAAATCATCAGACATTTCCTTTTGTTTTGATTTTAATGACTGTAATGGCATTTGTTCCAAACGTTCATCAACAAAACCTCGGCCAAAACCACCAATTTTGGCCTCAGCATTGGATCTCTTGCGCAACAGGTCACAGTTCCAACCAACAAAGGAGGGCAGACTCCTTGGAACCTCACGATTTACAAAAGCAAGCCGATCAACGTATAAAACCTGCATTTTGGGAAAAGAAAATTATATATATATATATATATAATGGAATATAAATTGTTTAAGAATAATATAAAAATACATTCTTACAACGAGAAAAAAGAGGCCCATTAAAAGCAGTCTTGTTGGTCTTTTCCCATTTCAATCTTTTTGAAATCAAACTTTGAAGAGTGTATTCACACCAATTGAAGTCAGATACAGATGTTATGTCATTAATGGACTTGAAGAAAAGTGGGTTGACATAACCAGTTGATATTGATCCAATTATCAGAGCATCTACCAAAGCAGCAAAATGAAAACAGAACATTTCACCACCATCACGACACTCCAACATTTCCTTGCTCACGATTTCAGCAGTGATTTTATCAGAAGATTGTGTAAACTTACTCCTCCAATTATCCAACAACTCACAACACTCAGATTTCCTCTTTAATTCAATAGTCTTCTCCCCTCTAGAGAAGCCTAATACCTTCTCCACATCAACAGATTCAATGTGGATTTTTCCCTCACTACAACGCAATACAGAGCTAATTGGGTCAAAATTATCCAACACCCAGAAAGATAAATTGGTTGGAATCTCTTTAATGTTAAGATGCAGCAAATATCCAAACCCCATCTTCTCTACAGCTCTTTTCTGAACATCATTTAATTGAGCAATGGACTCAACCAAAACTTTTGGAGAAGACCGTGTTGAGAGCCTTGGGAAACGAATTTTAGCATCAGACTGCCGTTGACGTACAGGATTGTGAGATGAATCAGTCAGCAAAAGAATGTCATCATCCCTCTGAGGCTCCATTTGTTCAAATTAAACTGAGTTACAAGAAAAAAAAAATGTCAAATAGATATAACAAACCTTGCATCTACAGAAAAGAAAACTTGCAACTAACCAAGCAACTACAGAGAACTAACCTAGCAGCAAAAGACAATTAACCTAGCAACATCAGACAACTAACCTAGCAGCAAAAGACAACTAGTCTAGCAACATCAGACAACTAACCTAGCAACATCAGACAACTAACATAGCAGCTAACCTAGCAACAAAATTCAACTAATCTAGCAGCATCAGACAACTAACCTAGCAGCATCAGACAACTAACCTAGCAGCAAAAGACAACTAACCTAGCAGCAAAAGACAACTAACCTAGCAACATCAGACAACTAACCTAGCAACATCAGACAACTAACATAGCAGCTACAAGTAACTAACCTAGCAACAAAACTCAACTAACCTAGCACCATCAGACAACTAACCTAGCAACAAAGATAACTAACCTAACAACATCATACACTAATCTAGCAGCATCAGACAGCTAACCTAGCAGCATCAGACTACTAACCTAGCAAAAATAACCAAAACATATTACTTTAATCTGTTAAATGAAAGAATAAAAAACCTAAAATCGAAAAAGTTATTACAAACAAAAACAACAGCAAAAATACTCACCAATTAAGACGAGAATCTGCGAGAATAGACTACGAACGATAAAACGAAAACAGAAATTGAGACGTACCGCCCGCGAAACCGAAATCGAAATTGAAAATGGAAGAGAATGGAACAGAAACAAGGAGCAAGTGCGAAAATGGAGAGGGAAAGTAAAGTAGAGAGTTCTGAAGACGTAACGCCCGCGAAATATCAATTAATGTAATAAATTAATTCTGAACGTTAGATTAGATGAGTGGTAAACGGACCAGATCAGGTCTCACGTCCTCACTTTTAAAAAGGGGGCGCATCTGAACCATTCCCTATATATATATATAGAGTTGGGTTCAAGTGAGAATGATGCTCAGTGAAAGAAATGAGAATGTATTGTGGCCATTGGATTGGATAATCTAATGGCTAACAAAAATTCAAAACTTGACACTCATTAAGGGTATTACGGACATTCTACACATCATCATCTACCAACCTAATTATATATTATTATTATATGTAATTATATCTAGGGCCCACTCACCATTTTCCAAACAAAAAACAGTAGATTTACACAGATACACAACGCGCATCTCGCCGCCGGCTCACCATCACCGCCGTCCACGGGTGCTGCTAGACCCGCCGCCCGTCGCCATCGAATTGCCGAAGTCACCGCCGGTCCATCTCCGTCACACCTTCCTCCCACGGCCCATCACTCTAAGCGGCTCCGACTGACCACCTTATACGCCGCCGTCTGGTCCGGCGCCGGAGCTCTCATCACCATCGTCCTCCCTTAATCGGCCACTGACTATTAGTCTCCGTCAAGTCTCCGTCACCTACCGCCGCCGCAGAGCCCAGCCGTCTGCAAGTGTTGAAGACACCTTCCGCCGCTCATCTGCAAGTGTCTCCGTCACTGTAACGGGTCGTCATTTCTTCCCGTCATGGTCGCCTTTCCTCCGTCGTCCACCATCAGAGAAGACGACCTGCTATGGTCACTTACAGAGAAACGAATCGTTATACACTGAACACTGGATTGGCCCAAATCGGGTTGCAATGTCCGATCAACTATCAAAACCAAAATTGATGAACTCGGTCACCAGTGAGGTCTTGGCGGGATAGAGAATGGCCGGAAGGTTCGCCGGCGGCAATTACAGTAGCGGAGGTGACAGGGAGACAATTAACAAAGATTGGAATTGGGGGTTGTCTTTTGAGAATTTGATTCCTATAGGGGCTTGATTGCAATTTTTATAAATTAAAATATATTACAATTTAATGATTGGGCCAAATTTGTGATTTATTATAAATATAATAAAGGCAAACTAGTTTCAATTCAAATAAGTATGTTGACATGCACACTACAAATATCATTACTACAAACTACAATAATAATAATATACCTAAAAACAATTTATTTAATATTAATTATTAAATAAAAAATTTAAATATTAAATATGTTTTCATAATATACATAATAATTCATTAAGAAGGTTAATTTCATTTATTTTCTCAACCAAAAATATTATAAAGTATTAAACAAAAAATATAAAAATACTAAATATTTTTTATAATATAAATAATAAAGTAGTTAAATTATTTAGGTTTTTCAATTAATTAACTAATGACTCAATTATATCGGTTTGATTTTAGTTTGTATGCGCACATAAAAAAACATGCAGTGCACTTTATAAGACAACCTGTTGCACTTTATAACACAACGCAATGCACTTTATAAGACGACGTGTTGCATTTTATAAAACGACAAGCTACATTTTATCACTAAATCCCACAACTAACGTTAATAATTCCCGCCAAAATACCACACGACATAAATCTAAAAGTTGTATCTACATAATATTTTAACATCCATCACATCATTTGTTCACGTAAAACACAAGCACGCTAATATACTATAATTATAGTAGTGCACTTTATATATCAACATGTTGCATTTTATAAAACAATATGTTGCACTTTATCAAATAACATCTGCACTTTATCACGACTATAAGATCGCATGAATAGAGATGAAACCAACCGAAATAATTTTTTTTTCAACCAAAATAATATAAAAATCATAAATAAATTATTAACATATTAAATATAATTTTAATATAAACAATAAATTATTCCGACCAATTTATGCACTGAACATTCTTGTGCAATTCGCTCATCGGTAATGTGTGATACACTGAACAATAATGTGTAATGCATTTATCGATATTGTGCAATAAATACATTTTTAGTAAATTACCACAACACAAATAGTTTAGTCTCCAGTCCAAGGTGCAATAGAAGAAGGTTTGACCCTTTACCCAAATATTGAATTGTATATTATAAACTCTTCAAAATTGCTATTAAGTCCCTTAACCCTATCAAATTCTCATAATGAGGCCCACACTCCTAAAATTCAAAATTCAGGTTTTCTGCTCCATTCTTGCCGGAGACTGGAGTGGCGGGACGTGGATGCGATGTCTTATTGGCGACGGGCGAGAGCCGACGCGGCCGGCGGATGGTTTCTCTCGTCGTCGGCGTCTGCAACTTCGCCGGTGTGTCTGGCCTCTGACTGTTTGGTGTTGCTGGCTTGCACGACTTAGTTCTTGTCGGCTGCAACGTGACCGGCGGCGGGGACTGGTTGCAGATGTCGGATGGCGGAGGTTATAAAGGTACAGGTGGAACCGACTGCGTGGCGAATCTCCGGTGGCCGGAATGTGGGCGAGAAACTGATGGCTATTGGCGGAAGGCGGCGGCGATATGGGGGATTGGCGGACTGCCTGCTAGAATCGTGTGTGTATGTGTGTGTGTATGTGTGAGTGAGTGTGTGTAGTGTGTGTGTTCTGTTTCAGATCGTGAGGGTAAGAGATAGGTTGAGGAAAGAGAAAAGTAGTGTGAGGAGAGAGAGAGAGAGAGAGAGAGAGAGAGATAGAGGAGAAAGAAAAGGTGGGGTGAAGTTATTTAATGAGTGGGTCCCACTTGATATATGTGTGTTGACCAATTTATCCTTTATTGGTCAAATGCACATATTTGACCACAATATAATCAAATAATTACCAGATTGCCATTAATGATTGACCATAGTTTTACTTTATCATAACCATTGATATGCTTGATCCCATGGTTTAGACTTATTCTCATTTCTTTCATTATCTCTATTCCTTATATGATCCCTTCTCTCTATATATATAGGTTTGAGTTCCAGTGAGAATGGTGCTCAGTGAAAGAAATAAGAATGAAAGGTAGCCATTAGATCGGATGATATAATGGCTGAAAAAAAAAAGCCAAAATTATACCATCATTAAAGGTACATTGGACATTTACTCACAAACCAATTATCCACCACATTAATGGGCCCCACCCCAATTAAATCCCAATTAAACCGTTACCATTCCCAGAACCCAATTTGTCACCACCTCACCTCTCTCTCTCTCTCTCTCTCTCTCTCTCTCTCTCTCTCTCTCTCTC
>BKCP01005028.1:345523-365302 GCA_008636005.1 Striga asiatica | reverse complement strand
TTGAAATGGGTATTTTTTTTTTTTCAAAATTAGAAAGGGTTCAAGGACCTATTTTCAAATTTATAAATTTTAATTATATTTCAATTCAGTCCTCAGGCCAAATCTGTAATTATTGAAAGCTAATATTTTTTTTTATATATATATTTTATACATATAAATTAATTAATAAATAAAATTATAAATAGAAATAATATTATATAATAAATAATAAACAATGAAAATATTTTAATCATTTAGTGTAATTATGTGCATAATGATATCTACGGAAACTAGTTTTCGAATACACATAATCTACCTAGGATCATATAAAGTATTGCACTTTATATATCAGTATGCCGCACTTTATAAGACAACACGTTGCACTTTATTAAATAAAACGTTGCACTTTATCTTCACAAACCACAATTGACGTAATTAGCTCTCGCCAAAATACTACAAATCATAATTCTAAAAAAATTGGATCTACATAATATTTTAACATTCATCGCATCATATGTAAAAAAAAAAAAGAAAAAAAAAAGCATGCTAGCGTACAAAATTTACAGTGCACTTTATATATCAGTACGATGCACTTTGTAAAACAATACGTTGCACTTTATAAAATAACACGTTGCACATTATTACCACACTCCACAATTAACGCCAAAACTATAAACTAAACATTAAATAATGTTGAAAAATAAATATAATTTTATAATATAAATAATAAATCATATATATTGTTTAGACTAATTTGGTTAACTGATCGAATAAATCGACCAATTAAATCAGATTTAGTTTGGTGTGGATCATACTATTAAAAATTTCTGCAATCGGATGCACATTATTGATATACTAATTGCACTTTTATGACTATCGGATTGCACATTTCGGTTCGATATTTGTTTATACATTCAAATCACGGTTATTTAGATTATTATATAAAAATAAGTCGATTATTATATAAAAATAATTCGATTATTTATAATTCGATGTCGTATTTGTTTTATTATTATTTTTATTTTTATTTTTTAACCGAAATAACTGGATTATATAAAAAAATATTATTATTATAGTATATTTTAGTAAAAATATTATTTATTTCTAGATTAAAAATAATAAAATAATACATGTTAAAGTACTGATTAGAATTCAATTAATTGTATGTTTGACCCTTTAATTCGATTGTAATATGCAAAAATTTATAGAATTGCTATTAAGTCCTACCATATCAAATTTTTGATATGGTAGGACTTAATAGCAATTTTATAAATTGCACCAAACAGTAATGTGCAATGTTTGTCCCATTTTTGTTACGTTTTTCCTTATTGTTTTATTTCTTTTTGCCCCCGTTTTTAGGTCATTTCTTTCGTTCTTAGGGCGTTTTGTGTTTTATTGCGTATTTTCCTTTAGTTCGAGTCTTTTATGTGTTTTTCGGTTATTTTCCGGTTTTCCGCATTTTTTCTCGTCGTTGGTGTGTAGGTCCGGTGCCTCGTGAGGAACAGGTATGGCTCGAAAACTGATTGGGTGATCATGGTTGCGTAGAATGATTCGTTGGCAACACAGAGAAAAAAGCGGATTCGAATTCCCGGTCCAAATGAGATCAAACGAGTCCGAGAGGTGAAGTCGGGAACGAAAACTAGCTGTCGGGCCAACACCACGAGCTCCCCACGCCGTGATACACGCCACGGCCACCCTTCAGAGAGTTGTTCCAGGTCGCCACGCCGTGCCGACTGCCGCACCACGGAGCTACTGTCCACCACGCCCTGAAAACCCCCCCGCGCCGCGAGGCCTGCTCTCCACCGCGCCGCGACAACAGCACGAGGCCGTCTGAGACTCCAGCCTTTCTATCCGCCACGCCGTGACAAACCACCAAGCCGCGGCCATCACCCTCTTCCACGCCGTGCTCCATCCTCAACGCCGCGCTAGTGCTGTCCATCACACCGCGAAGGATTCCCCGCGCCGCATCGCCGACCTGCATCACGTCGCGCCTCTCTCCACGTCGTGCCTTGCTGTCGCACCGTGCCACTGTTAGCATTTTTCCTTGTTTCCTGCAAAAGGCGAGAATAAAAGATGGGGAGAAGTGCTATTTTGACCAGGATACACTACAGACACGAAAACATTTTCTTCACCCAAGATTTTTGGTCGGTTTTTCTCTACTTCTTCATTTTTTTTCCCTTTTCTTTTTCGGACTCTCTCCCTTTCTCCTTTCTCTTCTTCCTTTCCTTTTCTTTTNCTCTCCCTTTTCTCTTCTTTTTCTTCTTTTTTTCTTTTCTTTCTTCTCTTCTCTGCTGCGTTTTCTTCTTCTTCTCTTTCTTTTCTTAGTCTCTTTTATTTTGTGTGGCTTGTAAAGTTAGAAGAAAGACTCTTTTTCTTCCTAGCTCGTCGACTCAGTTTGCACTTGTACTAGACATTTGGATTCATATTAAGTGTAAGTTTTCACTTTCATTTGGGGTTATAATGATGATGAAGGCTTTGCTTGATATGAATTCTTGTATTGATATTGCTATGTGTGGCTAATCCATTAGCGAGAGGTAGGGGATAATTGCTCCGGTTCGTTCTCGTTTATATGTATGTCGATTGCTCAAACTTGCGCGAGTTGAATTGATTCAGAATTAATGAATTTGTGCTCGATTGATTGATATAACCGAAGGGTGACACTTCGGTCTTGCGATTGGAAATGATTGGATATTGATTTGTTGAGTTAGGATTTGTTGATTCTACATGATTAGTTGATTAAATTTCTTCTAATTAATTTTGCAATTTTCGGAACCGATAGGGGAGAAGTCGTAGAACTAGGCTCGTGCGAGGCAGACATGTTCGAAGACGTATTGTCTATGTGTTAACTGTTTCGTTGATTCGCTCGTTTATGTTTATTCGCATGTTACGAAAAGTTATTGAGTTTGAACCACTAAATGAGTTGATTAGTCAAGCCTTTTAACCGAGCTGTTGATTGCTGTTAAATGTGTGTAGAACCGAATGCGATTATCCCCGATACCCTAGCCCGTTTATATTTTCGTAAATTGCATTTTCGAGTTGTGATATTTAATTAGCTTTATTTTAGAATTATCAGTTGATAATCGAAAACGACAAATTTGATTAGAATGTTTAGGACTATTTTTTCTTTTGTGCATTAAATAAACGTACGATTTAACCTGGCTAACCTTCCTTGAGAACACGACCCGGTGTTCGAATCTTTCGATTCTACTCCGGTAAAATATATCTACAATAAAATGGCGTCGTTGCCGGGGAAGGTTTAGGATTTATTTCGTGCGTCTATTTATTTGTTTTCGTGTTTCTCTTGTTTTTGTGTTTCTCTTTGTTTCTTATTTTTTTGTTTTGTTTTTTTAGTAGTAGTTAGTATTTTGGGGTGTTTGTCTTTTACTCTCTTGCGTCATCAAGTGCTCGTAACGTGTTTGTTGTTTTTGTTCATGCGTACTAGGAGTGGTCGTGTACTCATTTCGGACGACAAATCCACTCACAAGGACTTACGAGACTTGTTTGTCAATCTTACTCTCGAATCATCAAACTCCGACAATCAAAGTTACATGGCCTGAAACGACGAAGAGGAAGTAAAAAACCCTCCGCGGCATCTTCTCCGCGACTTAGCCCAACCGGTGATTGGGCTGGTGACTTCGTGCATCCGATTGGGATGGGCAACTCGAAACTACGAGCTCAAGACCATCCACTACAACCAATTTCCATCCTTTCACGGTCTCCCCAACGAAGATCCGCTCCACTTCATTTGCGAGTTCTACAATGTCCTCTAAACCTTCCCACTTCAGAATCTCACGGAGGACCAGTTGAAAATGAGGTGCTTTCCCGAGACACTCAAGGACCGGGCTATGGCCTGGTTTATGACGCTTGCTCCAGACTCTCTCACCACTTGGGAGCAAGTATATTCAAAATTCATCGGGAGATACTATTCACACCAAAAGACACAAGAGCTCCAATCACAAATTGTCTCCTTCGCCCAAAAATCGAACGAGCCACTCCACGAGGCGTAGGAACGCTTCAAAGACCTCCAGAGACAATGCCCACACCACAACTTCTCGCCCGCCTTATTAATGAACAGTTTCTACGACTCCCTCCACCAAAACCTTCAGTACATGGTGGACAATGCAACCGGTGGAGATATCGGGGCAAAGACGGCCAAAGAGATGATGGACATTTTTGAGATGATGAGTGTTAACTCGTCTGAAAAGAGCAGTCGGAATGAAGATGATGGTGAAGGAGGTAGCTCCGGACTGGATATGATTGCTCATCAGATAGTCTAGCTCACGGAGCAGATGCGGCTACTGAATGCTACAGGAAGTTCACCGTGTGGAGCTCAGGGACACAGTTCTGGTGTGTGCCCGTTGGCTATCGAGCCTAATTGTAGAGGACACTATACAGATGCGAATGCTCTACAGGGATACCAGATCCAGCCGGTCAACGACCCTTACTCGAATACATACAACCCGGGGTGGAGAAATCACCCTAACTTCTCTTGGGCAAATAACAACAATACCCAGCAGCCCCAACAAAACTTCATGCAACAACAAAACCGGCCCAACTTCGCTCCCCAACAACACATGAAACCGAACTACCATCAACAACAACAACCGCAAGCCTGCCCTAGCTCATTCACCGACGACAGGTGGGACCAGTTCCTCTGGTTTATGAAAAACCAAGAGTCGGCTATCAAGCGTCTAGAGACGCAAATAGGTCAACTTGCCACACAAGTCGGGGTCCTTGATGCCGAAAGGGACAAGGAAAAGTTGTCGAGTTAGCCGGAGCATGTGAAAGCGGTGACCGTGATTATGCCTGACTTAGAGGAAGAAGAAAAAGAGAGCCCGAGGAAGCAAGGGAAAATTGAAAAGACCCCAGTGACACCGCCACCCAAGCCTACCTTACACAAGTCCCCGAACCCATACAGACCGAGATTCCCCTTCGCAGGCCGACTCTTGGAGGAGAAGGACCACACGATGATTCAGGACCTCCATGCGATGTTGGCTAAAGCCAATGTCAACCTATCTCCTCCCGATGTGTTGAAGAAAATACCGGCCCATGCACAATTCTTCAAGGAAGTGGCCACGAACAAGAAGCGGTTCGACAGTGTGAGGAGGTGGTAATCTGTGAAGCGGCGAGTGTCTTTCAACATCACTTGCCGAAGAAAGAAATAGATCCCGAAGGCTTCGTGATCAACATTGCCTTTGGGAATGAGAAAGAGGCTTTGGGGATGCTCAGAGGCGGAGCCAGGATTTTAAATCTACCCGGGCTAAAAATATTTTTGTGAAAAAAAAATAAAACATTTGCATATTTATATACAATAAATGATAAAAAAAAATGTAAACTTTTATTGCATCCCAACAAACCTTTTGTTCTTTTTGTTTCTCATCTACAACTTCTTTATTCGACATAAAATCAAAAAAAGTTTAAAAAATATATTATATCTATTATTTCGTTTTAAGATGAAGTTAAATACTTTTAAATAAAAGTTAAGATTATTTGCATAGACGTACCCTGAAGTTGTGATCTACGATTCTTTGAAATATAATATTCATAAATTATACAATCAGAATCAATACTTGAATCAAACTCTCTCAATATAGATGATCAAAAGAGATGTTAACACGAAATCACAAAATCATCATGACATATTGTAAAAATAATTTTTTTTTTTTTTAAAAAAAATCATAACTTATTGTGAATATAAATCTACAACCCTACAAATTATAAAAACCGAAGTAATTTATTAAACATGATTAATTCACTTAACATGATAATTGACAAAATAAATTATAAAATCTAAAGAATAAAATATGAGGAAACCAAGAAACTTCAAATATTTTTTTTGTGCCTAATTACTCTGTTAAAAAGAAAGATGAATATAATTGGATGATTAATTCACTATACAATGAATATAATTAAATGATATTAAATTAATTTTGAAAATCGTACCACTCTTGCACTCCAGGATAAAGCTGGGCGGACATGTGCGTTTGTAGAAAATTGTTAGAACAGTAAATGGAGTGAGCGGGTCCCTTTTTGGTAGGTTATTAATTTAATTACAATATTTTTATCAATGAGGTTTACGATTTACCTTTTAAATAGGCTTTCATGTTATTAAATGGGGCTGGGCAGACTATTTTTTAATTTATTGAAGTTGGGCCCGGGCTGAAGTATAAAAGTCCAAAATATGGCTATATAAAATACATGTTGGGGTGCATAGACTCACCTGGGCTGTAGCCCAGGTACCCTTGGCTGTAAATCCGCCCCTGGGGATGCTCGATCTGGGAGCAGGAATAAACCTCATGCCACTATCCATTTATCGGCAGCTCGAGCTTAGGGGTTTGAAGCCCACTCGGATGCACTTACAGCTTGTCGACCACTCACTCCATCAGCCCGAGGGCATTGTGGAGGATGTGCTACTTCGAGTGGAGAAGTTGATCGTCCCCGTAGACTTTGTTGTCCTCGATGTGGGGGACGTTCGAGTGAATGGGAAAGAGCACACCATCTTCCTTGGGCGACCGTTCATGGCGACCACCGACACGATGATCAATGTCAAGGGGGGGAGACTAACCATTATGGTGTTGGGTGAGTCCATTACCATTTCCCTCCGGGAGACCCGACCAAAGCCGCGGGTGAATTCTGTGGACGAATGCATGTCCCTTAGGGAAATTGAGCAACTTACTGAGGAAGCGTGTATGCGGGAGTACACGAAGAGGTCATTACAGACCCGTGCCCAGGTCAAAAATGGAAGCCATTCCAACCGCCACATTTCACCTCCCACATCGAGTTCCAGAGAGCCGCCCCGATCCCAATGGGGTGAGAGAGTTGATTTGTCAGATGCCCGTCGTTGTTCGGGGCCCGACCACTTCTACCCTCCACCAGCACCACCGGACACACAGTGACTTGTCACTGTGCTTTGTACGTTTTCTTTCTCTTCCTCTTTTATTTTGTACAGTTTGTTTTGTTTTTGGTCGATTAGTTATATGGTCTAACTCTCTTTCACCACAGATCAACAATGGGGACATTGTCTGATTTTAAGTGTGGGGGAGTTTTACATGCCTACGTGATTATGTGATTGACCAGGTCTAGTTCTTTTAGGTTGTTTTCATTTTCTGTTTTTGTTTGGTGTCCTATCTTGAGTCAATTTGTGTGTTTTGCGAGTATGGATTGTGGTGGATTTTGAAGTTGGTTGATAATTGTTTATGAAGTTGAGGAGATATGATGATGATCATGACTAGCTTATCTTGGTGAACTTGACTGTCGTTTTGTTGGACATTTATTTACCTTATATGAGGTTTGAGCCTTAACTTGTTTCTTGTGAGATATTGGTCGGAATCGCTGTCAGTTAGAATTTGCCTTGAGTCTACTCCAAAATGAATTAGTTGGATTTGTGTAATGTGAATATGATTAAGGCACTATTTGTATTTTCTTTCCCCTTATCGTTTTGTAGAAATAATTTCGCTAGTCACCCCTTTTGAGCCTTATTGATTTTCTTTCTTTTATAAACTCGTGACGATGATATTGTGGAGTTGCAAGTGGAGAATTGGAGGTGATTGGTGTTGGGTTTTATACATATAAAAAAAAGAGTGCAAAATGAAATGAAACCAAAGGGAAATAAACACCCGAAGGTTGTCATTCACAAATATATATATATATATATATATATATAAAATGGGACCGAATGTATTAGTAGAATATCCAAAGGGTTCAAGAAAAAAAAATGTGTATATATTTGAATAATGCGAGTAGCGTGTTCACTTGTGAGGATATGGGAGGAAACGGTTGGTGCTTGACAACCGGATGAGTTCATGCTTATGGTTAGGTGAGTGACTTGGGTTGATTTGATTATTATTTAACCACTTAGCCTATACTTACCCTACCCGATCCAAAGAGCCTACGCTACATCCCTAAAAGTCATCTTGATTCATTATTGCATGAATTTCACTGTTTTAGAGTAAGAGTTAGACGATAGGCAAACTTACGATTGATTCGATTGACGACCAATTTGAGCGTCCCCGTTTCATATTCATACAGAAAACCGAGTGAGGCATATGTGTATTTTATTACCGTTCTTGAGAGTTTGTCTTTTCAAAACAAATCGTTTGAGTTGTAATTGAGGTATGCTATATTGGTCATTGGAGGTTTCCTCGACTAAGTTGATTAATTTGGAACTTATCTTGTCTGAAACTATTATCCATGCTCATTTGCTTGTCTTCTTTTCTTTTCTTTTCGTGTCTTTTTGTTTGGGACGAACAAAGGATTAAGTGTGGGGGAGTTGTTTGTCCCATTTTCGTTACGTTTTTTCTTATTGTTTTATTTCTTTTTTCCCCCGTTTTTAGGTCATTTCTTTCGTTCTTAGGGCGTTTTGTGTTTTATTGCGTATTTTCCTTTAGTTCGAGTCTTTTATGTGTTTTTCAGTTATTTCCCAGTTTTTCGCGTTTTTTCTCATCGTTGGTGTGTAGGTCCGGTGCCTCGTGAGGAACAGGTATGGCTCAAAAACTGACTGGGTAATCATGGTCGCGTAGAATGATTCGTTGGCAGCACACAGGAAAAAGTGGATTCGAATTCCAAGTCCAAATGAGATCAAACGAGTCCGAGAGGTGAAGTCGGGAACGGAAACTAGCTGCCAGGCCAACACCACAAGCTCCCCACGCCGTGATACACGCCACGACCACCCTTCAGTGGGCTGTTCCAGGTCACCACGCCGTGCCGACTGCCGCGCTGCGGACCTGCTGTCCACCACGCCGCGAAGACCCCGCCGCGCCGCGAGGCCTGCTTGATGAAGATGTGGCTTTCGAGGCCCGAGGACGTCGAGAGTCGATGGCCGAGACGACCCGAGAACGCCGCGAAAAAGGCCAAACCCACGCATGCATGGCCTAAAAGACCGGTACGAGCTTGTATGCGAGGCACACGAACACGAGAGGAGCGACACGAGACGATCCAGGACAGCATGCGAAAGTCCTGAGTGAAGGCAAGAACACACGCATCGAGTCAGGCTTATCGCACGAGAAGTGCGAGGATTGGAAGACGTGTAAGAGGTCGAAGTTCCCGCGGGAGGAAATGGCAGAGTTGCACGCGATGGGCTGACTTGCGGACGGGCCTAGACGTGGGCGCGTACACATGGACGGGCCTGGATCGAGGGAACCGCGTAAGCGGGACTAGAATGGGCCTGATAGGCCGTGGGGCTAGCAACAGGTCTAAGGCCGCGCGTGACCGAGCACGCGGGGGAGTACGTGGACGTGATGCGCAAATACACGAGGCGAGTCGTGCGAGCCGAGGAGCGAAGATTCTAGAAAAATATAATTAAATTAATTATGTAATTAGCATTTTATTATTAGCATAAGTTAGTTGTTAGATTAGTTTATTTTAATATATTAGTGGGGTTAGTTTATTAGGTTAGTGTATGTTAATTAGATTTGTTAGTTCGATATATTATTAGGGGCGTGAGTTAGTATAGTAGTATATATATTAAGTTAGTTGACGTGGTTAGCAGGATAAGTTAGTTATTTAGATTGTTAGATTAGTTCGGATTTATTTGTATAGTTAGCGTGAATTATTAGTTGTTATAAGTGTTAGGATTAATTTAGTTTGGTTAGGTATTTTATATTTTGTCAAGTCTTGATATGCAAGACATTTAGTTACCTTAAGATTAGATATATTTTCCATAGATTAGAATTATAGTGCTCTAGGACTAGATCTAGTTTTTCTTATAAATACCCAATGTACTCATTCTATTTGATAATCAATGAAAAATTAATTAAAACCGAACATTTGTTCAAATTGTCTTGTGAGTTTACTCCTGTGAGTTTACAAACTAGATCGTGTTAGAAATAGGACCAAAATCTGATTTTCTTTCACAAACAGCGAAGTACGAAGGCGTCGGCGCGCGTATTAGCAACCTATCGCGAAGGAACCAATGCGTCGGCGCGGGTTTCGAGCAAGTCGAATTGGTGAGACACACGATCCTTCATCATCGGTGCCTTTATTGAGAGAGATCAATCGTGTGTCTTATTTAAACTTTTTCTTCCTTCTTTCTTTTGAATTTTTCTTTTTGTTAGTCGAGTAAAAAAAAAGGGTATAGTTGTGGTTTATTATGTGTGCGTGAGTCTAGTAAAAAAAAAAGGAAAAAGAAATATACATATAAATAGGGTCGCGCTCCGTTGGGAATGACTCTTAATGCGAGAAATGAAAATAAATCGTAGCTATTGGATCCGATGATCTAATGGCTAATGAAAAAATCAAATTTATACATTCATTAAGGGTAATTTGGACATTAACATAACACATCACCACCCACATCACAATGCCATGTCACCACCCACACAAATAACACACGCACACACACATAACATACGCACGCACACACCTAACACACTCTGCACACATATTTTACACACACACACACACACGCACAGCGCTCGCCACTGGCCACTCCACACAGAATCGCCGCACCGGCCACTCCACCAAGAACCGCCGCATCCACCGAGCTGGCCGTCACCGCCGACGCCCGAGATCGTCGGTGCGGTCGCCGTCCTTCATCATCCACATTCCCCCGCCGCTCAAATCTGACGAGAAGGTCTTATCCTCCGGCGACACCAACCAGTATACCTTCTAGATCCACGGCGGCGTCTGCACCTGGAAGTCGGCAGAGGTCACATCTGGTCCCCTGGAAGTCGGCAGAGGTCACGGCGGCGCCTGCGCCTGCATTTGGAAGTCGGCGGGCCGTCCCGCGACGGCGATCAACAGGAGCGACGGTGCTTGCTGAGAAGGATTGGTAGAGACGAGTCAGAGTGGCCGCGGTCGAGCCGGTGACGGCGCTGTATGTCGTCGGACAGATCCTCATGGCTAGCTTCGCTGATGTTTGTTCCAGACAGGGTGCTGACGGGCAGTCCACGCGGCGGCAATCGACGGGATAATGTCGGTGCTTGCTGCAGGGCCGAGCCGGGATGGTCACGGTCGCCGGAGATGGCACAATTTGAGCCGACCAAAACTGTAGAATGTGATTTGGGAATTAGGGTGTGGTTGCAATTAAATAATGTTGAAGGCACATTTGCAATTTTATTAACTTTGATTATTTTTCATTTTAGATAATGGACAAGTATATAATTTATAGTAACAATTTCATAAATGAATCTTAATGATATCTAAAGTGTAGATTGATTAAAATTTTAATATTTAAATATTTAATATGTAATTGCAAATATGCGATTAAAAATTACGTGTACTACAAACTGCACAATATTTATGTTTCAATTAAATGATAGAATAAACCTAATATTTTGATTCGAGATAAATCGTTAAAAAATAATTACACTTTGATTTATGAGAATTTGATTATTTGCATAGACTGAATTGCAATATCAAAAACTTTGATTATATTCAATTTGATCTATGGGTCAAATCTGCCATATTTAAAAATATATAAAAATATATTATTTTTACATATTTTTTATACATATATATTATATTATTTCCAAATTAATATAAAATATTAAAATAGATAATAAATATATTTCTATAATATAAGTAATAAATTATTTTAATTATTTATGTTACTTTGAGTAACAAATCAAATATCCCAATTATGTCAATTTATATGTGATCATATAAAGTAGTGCATTTTATATATCAAAACACTGCACTTTATAAACAATACGTTGCACTTTATAAAACAACACGTTGCACTTTATCACCAGAATCCACTGTCAACGTCTCCTCCCACATAACATAAATTTAGAAAACGGATGAACGTAATACTTTAACATCAATCACATCAGTTATCCATACAAAACACAAAATTACAGTAGTACACACTATACATCAACATGTTGCAGTTTATAAAGGTATCAAAATTATTTATAATAGTAACAAATAATTTATATAATAAAAATAATAAATGAAAATATATTTTAATTAATTAGGTTAATTAGATGTAAAATTATATCTATTAAAAGTTTAAAATTAGTTTTTGGATACAAATAGAGAAGTATAAATTAGTGCACTTGATATAGCGGAATGTTGCACTTTATATAACAATAGGTCGCACTTTATAAAACAACATGTTGCACTTTATCGTCACACTCCACAATTAATGTCAACATCTCCCGCCAAAATATTACGCAATATAAATGTAAAAAAACGGATCGACATAATACTTTACTATACATCGCATCATATATATCCACAAAAAAACACAATCATGTTAACATACCATAATTTAAGTATTACAGTTTATATGTCAATTCATTGCACGTTGTACTCTGCACACACACACACACTCTGCACACACACACTACTCACACACACACGCAATGTTTAACGGCTGAAAAGCTCGACCACCGCCATGGACGTCCTCCACCGGCCACCGTCCATCGTCCATTGTTCCCGGCGCCGCAAAACCGTCGGTTTTCATCACATATACGCGAAGGCTGCACCGCCGATTCGACCGACAGGACACAACGCTAATCGCCCTGAGGCCGGAGGGCCGTTTCCACCATTCGCCTCCACCACGAATCTCTGGTTCACTCCGGTAATCGGTCGATGCCGTCTGGAATGCGCACACTTCGCCGCCGTCTGGTCCAGCGTCTATAGCTCAACCGCCGTCGTTCTCCTCCATCTCCCTCGACGACCGATTTCAACCATCCTGACTGAAAGTTGACGTCCGAGCTCCGGTCGCAGCGGGAGATGCTCCAGGTCAAATGGAAAATGGGCACTGAATACAATGACACCGATGTCTCTGCCGGAGAAGCTGACCGGCGCGGTTGGGAGTGGTGGGAATGTGAAATCGATTTGGGGATGATTACTGATTAGGGCTTTCTTTTTAATTGAATATTTTAGGGGGCTTTTTGCAATTTAACGAATTTTGAAATATTTCAATTTGGTTCATGTGCCAAATGTGTAATTTATAGAAAATAATAAATAGGCATTAATGATATATAAAAGCAAATTGAATATATTAACATTAAATATAACTGCCTTGTAAGTGCACCACGGAATGCACGTTAATGATCGACACACTGCACATTAACGACTGACATATTGCACATGAAAAAATTCTCGGTTCCAATTATCATGTGCTTGTCCTATTATACTTTTTTTTTATTTTAAAATATCGATTGTCTTGGTTAGATATCGGTTTTGGTTTGATATATTTTATAAAAATATATTTTAAAAATTATTTATATATATATTGTTATGCATATGTATTAAATAATAAATAAAGTATTAAATAAAAATATATTTTTAATTATTTAGGTCAATTTAATGTACGATTATATCTATAAAAAACTAGTGTTCGGATACACACAAATTATTTGGGAATGTATAAATTAGTGCACTTTATATAGCGAAATGTTGCACTTTATAAAACAACACGTTGCACTTTGTCACCACATTCCACAGTTAATGTCATCAGCTCCCGCCAAAATATTATGCAATATAAATCTAAAAAACGGATCAACATAATAATTTAATATCCATTATATCATTTGTACACATAAAGAAAAAAAAACACATGTATGCTAACGTACTAAAATTCCAGTATTGCACTTTATATATCCTTAAGTTGCACTTTATAGAACAATATGTTGCACTTTTTAACGTATCATGTTGCACTTTATAATAACTAAACATGCCAAACTATATAAAAAATATTACCAATTTTTATATATAGTTTTTTTTATATGAAAAATAATACTATTTTTTATCAGATTGCACGTTAGTGTTAGACGGATTGCACCTTAGTGACTGACAGCTTGCACTATAGCGATTGAACCTCACCAAATTCCTTTTTTTGTGTTCGATCAAATAAACTAATTAATTTTGTTCGGTTTTAATTTGGTATGAAACAAAATATTGATCGGTTCAGACATTTAATTATGCATATACTCACTAAATATTTAATTGTGCATATACTCACTAAATAAAATGCATGATATTTAATTGCGAATAAATAAAAATTATTTAATTGCATAATAATATAATAATTTATTAATGTGCATATACCAACTAAAAATTGTGCATTTTATTTATCGTCATTGTGCAAATACTCAAATTAATAATTTATTAATGTGCATATACTCAAATTTAACATTCAATGTGTAACATATAAAAACTTCAAAAAAAAAAAATGCAAATAGGCCCACCATTTTTGTCTAATTTCCAAAAAAAGAACCCCGATTATTGTCAAACATTCACAAATCAAATTAACATTCACAAATCAAATTAATCGCTTCAACTATTCCGGCCATCACTTCCGGCAGTGCCGCCACCTCCGCCGCCGCCACCTCACATACTGAACGCAGAGTTCAGTCGGCTGGCCAATCCTTTCGTCGTTGTCGGTGACGAGCTCGAGCCTCCTTCTTTGATTTTTCTGAAATCTGCACATATTTTCGTCGGAGAACGACCGCCGCCACCACCGGGAGATGAGGGACACGATGCCGACGGACGCTGTGGTAGACATGGTCGCGCGGCGGAGGGTCCTCGGTGCTCGTTCTCCGGCGATTTCAGCCGCCTCTGCAAGGATGACGAGACGTGAAGGCAGGGCTGGACGTGACGTTGGTTAGGGACAGCGGCGACGGGATCGAACGGCCGGTTGCCAGTGAAGGGCGGAAGACGGCGGCTGCAAGGTGGTGGTGCCGATTGATTGTGTGTGTGTGTGTGTGTGTTCTCTGCGTGTGTGTGTGTGTGTTAGATTTGATTTTGAGAGACAAAAATAGGTAATTGTGGTGGGTGGGTATGGTGGGACCCATTTGTGTATTTAATGTCTCATTTACCCTTACTTAGTGGTCAAATGTGTAATTTGACCACAATATGTATGTTAAATTACCATATTGTCATTAATGATTGACCATAGTTTGACTTCTTCATAGCCACTAATATGTTGGATCTAATTATCCACAATCATTCTTATTTTCTCGCATTAAGAGTCATTCTCGTATGATCCTTTCTCTCTCTCTCTCTTTCTCTCTCTCTCTCTCTCTTTCTCTCTCTCTCTATATATATATATATTCCCTGCGTGAGTTGCTGGGAGTGAAAAAAGAAAAAGTATATACATATCTACGAGAGTTTATCGCAATTATTTTGGTGGGATCAATTCGGTTGAGAAGTGGAATTTGCTAGGAGGATTTATCTCCTTTATTGAACTTTGGTTGGCTGGGGTTTTTTTATATTATTACTTTCAACTAACAGTACTACAAAATATTAAATAAAAAATTATAAATACTAAGTATATTTACATAAAAGAATAGTGGCACTTCAATTGCAAATTAATAGTCTACGACTTGCACATTAGTGACTACCATATTGCACTATAACGATCAAAATGTACAGACGAAGTTTTAGATTCGAATTTTATATTTTGCACATTATTGACTACCATATATTTTTTTACTTTTAAAATTTCGGGTATCTCGTATAGATGACAGATTTATTGATTAAAATAACCAAACCGACCAATCTATATAATATTAATTAATAAAATATATCAGTTATTTAGTTTTAATTTACATTGAGATAAAATGTTTGGTCAGATTAGAATGCACAATAGCGATCGAGACAGTGCACATTAATGTTTATCAGACTGCACACTCGTAATCGAAAACGACGGAACTAAATTTTTTCCAGTTTGAATTTTTATATTTCAATTTAATTATATGTTTATTACTTTTAAAATTTTGAATATTTCTATTCTATGTCGACATTATTAAGTAAAAAGACCGAGACAACAAAACCGACCGAATGATAAGCGGTGCAAAATACAATAATGCTAAGGAGCCAATTGTTGGCTCCGTTACGGAGCCAACAGCCAATAGGACAGCTCCATGTGGGGCTGTCCCACATTGGAGCCATGTGAGCCAGCTGTTGGCTCCTTAGCATTACTGGTGCAAAATTTATAGTTTAATAAAATTACAATGTTAATATTAATGTGCTTTTAACCAAAAATATTGTGCATTATTTGTATCATTAAAGTGCACTTATTATAGTTTTATTAAATTACAATAATGCCACACATATAAAAAAATTGCATCAAAGTCCCTAGGACTTGTTGAATTCTCAAAATCAGCCCCACAACCAAAAAATCAAATCTCGTCAGCTTCCCCCAGATTGAGTTCTTCCGCCCGCTATCCTCCGCCCGTCGCCCGCCTCCTGCCTTCCGCCGCCCGTCGCCATCCTCTCTTTGTCCGATTGCACCTTCTCCCACTACAATTCCGTCTTCAACTGCAAAGTCCCCCGATGCATACCTCTGTAACTAAGAAAAAATTCACAATTCTCAAGGGTGATGGCAGGCGATGTCTGTTAACTGTAGGTGGTGTTAGAGTAGCGGCAGGTTCTCCGGCACAATATTTCCGGCGGCACATGGTCTATCGGCCGCGAAGACAGCAACACCGGCGAAGTCAACTTCAAGATCTGAATCTCCGCTACTTGTGTCGCCTTCAACAGCGACTGGAATGAGCTCTCCACAATCTCGTAGTCCCGATGATCATGTCATCGTCGTTGGCAGTCGTCGTACCTTCAAGTACGAGATTGGTGGCGGCAGTGGGCAGCGGACCAGCGGCGATCGGCGTGATCTGCAGTGGTGGGAACAGAAGCCAGCGAGGTGACCTGCGGCGGGCTACGGGACCCGTGGCGGCGGCGGCGAGAGAAGTGGCCGGGTACTTCTATGTTTGCGTAACTGTGTTTTGATCGGGATATGTAAAGAGAGGGAGGTGTATAGGTACTGCGTGTTTTTTTGGTGTAAATGTGTTAGAGAGGAAAATAAATTAGGGTGGGTAATTTATGGTGGGTCCTACATTATGAGTTGGCATGATTTATAATTACTGTAATACACTTAATATTTAGTCAAATATATTCATTTGACCACAATATATATGTTAATTTACTATACTGCCATTATGATTGACCATATTTTGACATCATCTTAACCATTGATATGATTGATCGCATGGTTCAAATTCATTCTTATTTCATTCGCTATCTATCATTCTCATATGATCCTAACTATATATATATGTGTGTATAGAAGTGTGCTCAAATAAGAATGAGTCATAGTGAAAGAAATCAGAATTATTGTGGACCATTAGATCTTACATATCAATGGTCATGATGGTAGCAAAATTAATAATTAAAGTTAACCTTATTAAGGGTAATTTAGTCATTTGACTCTCATTAAAAATAAATATGTCATTAACCCAATACATTAAATAGTGGGACCCATCCCCCACCCCCACCCACCATTCAACACGTTTCTGCACCACCCACCACCACCAACTCTCTCTCTCTCTCTCTCTCACACACACACTTCTCCACACACACATCATACACTTATACACACATGTCGACGCATAATCACAATCTGCACACACACACACACATACGCCGGCAATAGCACCATCACCACCGCCAGCCCCCGGCCCAACCGCCTCCCCAGCCGCCAATAGCTAGCCCGCTGCCACACCACCATCACTGCCCGCCGTGTCACGCTCACCGTGTCACACCACCACCTTGGCGCTGCCGGCCTCGCTCGCCGCCGACCCCGCTTGCCGCCGGCCCTCGCTCGCGCAACATAGCCAAGCTCGTCATCTAAGGCGCCGACCAGACTCACTTTTACGTCAAGAAAGCCGCCCAGATCGCTGGCGTCTTTGGTCTCCATCGGAACTTCAGGACAGTGGCCACGGCCTGTAAGCGCCGTGTTGGTCTCGACTGGCGACGGCGATGTGCACAAAGGGGGTAGTGAATTGATTTTTGGGGTTGATGGTGAATTTGGTTTGTTTTACGAAAACTAAATTTGCTATGCAATGAATTTTGGGGCTGATGGTAAATTTTGGGGTTGGTGAATCCAATTGCAGGCACTAGGAATGTGCAATTTTTTAAGAACTATAATTATAATACAAGTTAATTAATGATTAAGTATTAATATTAAATTATTAAAGACATAATAAAGATTAGTATTAACATTAAATTATTAAAAACATAATAAATATAAAATATCGATAAGGAAAATTTAGAAAAGAAAGCCGACATTAGATCGAAATAATCGAAATTTTAAAAAAGTAAAAAATTAATAATCAAATCGACATATAAAATTTAGAATTGGAAATCTTAAGCTAGTCAGTTTCAAGTATTAATGTACAGTTCAAGAGACATTAATGTGCAGTCTGTTCAACAATATTGTGCATTGTTTTGGTCGTTAATGTGTAATATATCAGACATTAATCTATCCGACAATATTCTATCACAAACCAAATTAAAATCGAACATAAACGATCGATTTATCCGGTTGGTTATCTGATTTAACCGAATTAAACAAGTAGGTATATTTATAAAATGGTAGATATTATTTTATAATCTAAACTAAAAACATATAAATATCAGAATATAAAAATTTGGACCGACAATTTTAGTTTGGTTGTTTTCGACTGTTAGTGTGCAATCTGATAGTCACTGGAATGCAATTTGTCTAACACTAGCACTCGCAATACAAAAGAAGAAGCAATAATGATAATAATGTAATCGTCTAACACCATTGTGCACTATGTTGGTCATTAATGTGCAATTCGTCTAATATAATCATGCATTCGCAGCGCATTCTTTAATTTCGTTCCAAAAAATAAATTTATTCGTTTGTTTAACTAAATTAACCTAATAATCGGAATTAATTAATACTATAAAAAATATATTCACCATTTTAATTATTTTATTTAATATTTTATATTATTTTTTCATTGAAAGGACATATTACTTACTACTATTTTGTATATATATATTTTAGTCGATTCGATTATTATAAAGAATAAAGCCTACATAGAACCAAAATAATCACATTTAAAAAAAAACAGATAACTGAACTAAAATATAAAACTCCAACCGAAAAAAATTGTTCGGACAGTGCAATGTGGCCGTTATTAATGTACAATTCGTCTAACACTATTGTGCACGGTTTCGACCGAACATTATGTTCCAAACTAAGTTGAAATCAAACTGAATTATTTGATTTAGTCGACCGGTTAATCGAATTACCTTAATTAATTTAAATAATTTATCATTTATATTAAAACTATATACTATTTTAATAATTTTGTTTGATATTTTTTTATTTTATATTTTATTGAAAAAACATAATATATGAAATACTAAAATCGATAATGTGCATTTCTGTAGACATTATTGTGTATTTAGCCTAACGTTATTGTGTAGTCTATTGAGCGGACATTATTTTATATCCATTTAAATTTTTAACAATGTGTATTTAATTAACCTTATTTTGCATTTATCAATTTATTTTTATATTGAAAATATATTAAGTATTTATTTTTTATTTAATATTTTATAATATTTTTTGTTGAAAATAAATAATATATATATATATATATATATTAGAATATAGAATATTTTTTATATATATATTTCGGTCAGTTTTGTTATATATTTATATTTACTTTTTGTAAATAAAAGCGAAACCAAAACGAAATAATCAAAATTCTAATATATGTGAAAACATACAGTGTTATGCTAACGTGGCGTTCTCAAATGAATTAATGTGCATCATGTCTAACATTATTGTGCAATGTGATGGTCACTGATGTGAATAATATTGTACATTTTGCAATGTTTATGTGCAATCTAAACTAAAATGGAACCAAAATAATCAGTTTATTCGGTTGGTTAATGAAAATATGGATTGGAATACATGAATTATCGAACTAAGTTATTATTATATATCTATATCAATTTATTTAGTAATTTAATTTTTTATTTAATATCTATATTAATTTTTGCTCAAAATAATATATATATATATATATATAT
>BKCP01005028.1:314235-339872 GCA_008636005.1 Striga asiatica | reverse complement strand
GTGGGGTGGGAGGCCGGGAAGACGGCACCAGACGGGGACAATCGGTGCCTCCGTCTTCGGGTTAAATCCGACATAGTATTTGAACACCCTAGCTGGGCATCCACACAAATGAATCAAGGTCTTGAGCCAGACCTCATTATAATCCTCAGTGAGGTGGAAAGACACTAACAGGTGGTTAAAGTTAAACCACTTCGATGAAACACTACCCTTAAAACCCAATTTCCGTAATCCAGCAGATATATCTCGAGGGGCGGGGATAGCATATGAAAACTTAAATACCAGGGTGTTATCTAGTTTACCTGCCAGGTCTCCAGATTCGGCGTCGGTGAAACGGGCCTTCACTTTGTTATTCTCCGAGCGGATGATGGTACCGCAGGCATGTTCGTAATTCCCGTTAAATGGGAAATCTTTCGGTGTTGGGCTCGGGGTGCTCGAGCTGCCATATTTTTTCCCCGTAATGGCTTCCCGAAAGGAGAGCGGCCCGATGGAGGTGCCATGGGGTGGCCCGGATGCAGTTGGGGTGATCTTGGGGGTGCCCGTCGAAAGAGTCTCGTGCATAGGATGTCCGGTCGAATGTTCCGCGGTCGACGGCGTTGGGTTTGGGACAACAACCCCGTCTTCCCGCACGTACATGATGTCCAGATTAGAATTTTCGGCCGCAGTCACGGCAACTCCTCTGAGTGGTTTGGTAGGAAAGGTTGAGTTCGGTCGGGGACCAAGTATTCCGTCCGTGGGCATCCCGTTAGGATAGCTGACCTGCTGCGATTTTCCGGTTGGCACAACAGGGCCGGCGCCGGCGACGGCGCCGGTGAGGGCGAGGTGGTCGGAGATTGACTGATGGGTCCCAGTGGCAGCTTGCTGTTGAAGTGAAGTGGTTTCTCGGAGATTGACGGATGTACTGTGATGTTTGGCTGCGGAGGGAGCGGGTTGAATTGTGGGTTGAGAGAGATGAGAGGAGATGGGCTGAACGGCTGGAAGTCCCAAAGACGGGCTAAAAAGATTGGGCTGGGAGTGTTTGATATTGGATCGCATGTGGATTTGTTGAAGTCCCAAAATTGGGTTTGGGTCAATAGGTGTGGGGACGTGTTGGGATTGGGGTGGGGAGTGAGATGTAGGCTGAGAAGGATTATGGTGGGGAATGGCCGGCCCAAAATGGTTTAAGGGAAGGTTGTTGGTTGAATTGGGCCTAGGAAGTTGTGGCCCACCCTTAGTAGTCAAGAGGCCCGTCTGAGAAGTCTTGGCCCGAGTGTATGTCTCCACTTGAAGTGGAAGCTGAGGGTTAAAGCTTACCTGGTCGCCGCCATCAGATAGAGACGATTGAGCAGGGAGGAGCAAGCCCGTCGGCACCAACAAATCTTGGCAACCCTCCGATGGAATAGAGCCGAATTTAATCGAGTGGAGTTGGCCGGTAACCTCCGCTATCTGTGGTGAGTGAGCGGCGTTGCAATTTGCTGCCGTTAGTTCTGTTTGCTCGGGATTTTCTCCGACGACAATCGGGAGCACTGTCGACGGTAACGCCTCAGTCGCGGAGGGTCGAGTTTCTGCAACTGTGTGTCGGTCTACGGGAGCACGCGGAAACTCAGAGGTCCCGGCCAAATTTTCCTCGGCAGTCGCACATATTTCTCCTTCTTCTAAGAATAGTTGCTAGGTTAGTAGTTGCTAGGTTAGTTCTCTGTAGTTGCTAGGTTATTTTTCTGATGTTGCTAGGTTAGTTGTCTGTAGTTGCTAGGTTAGTTGTCTTTTGTTGCTAGGTTATTCCTTTCTTGCTGCTAAGTTAGCTGTCTTTTGTTGCTAGGTTTTTTTTTTTTAAACAAACAACGCCCCGGAAGGGCGGGGGATTGGGCTGGATCCACAACCTGTGCATAGATCAGGACCCCAAAACGTGGGGCCCAAAATGTCAACGAACAACAATCTACACCAGTTTACAGAGTGTTACTAACAAAAATCAAAAACAAAAAAAACAAAAAAGAAAAACCGAAAAAGGAAAAAGAAACAGAAACCACAATACAAAGTCTATCTTCGGGCTAACAGATGCCCGAAATAAATGTCTAGACTAATGAAAGAAATAATCCTAATCTACTGAAAGCAGAACGCTGGGTATCCAAGTTGGTCCATCCGTACAAGAGTGCGAAGGCAGAGTGGAGCAGTGTCGGTCTGAAACGTATGTCGGCCTGGTATGGTGGCGCCAAGGCTGGCAAGGTAGTCAGCAGGTCTGTTCCCCTCACGGAAAATATACGTGATCCTGTGATGGACAAACCGGAGTAGATCTCTAATACGCATAAGCGGGTGCTGAATCTGCCACGAGCCCTGGTGGCCCGAAGTCTAAAGGGCGACGACAGCCGCAGTGTCTAGCTCGATCCAAATATGGCTAGACAGGTGGACAGCAATCTGAAGGCCAATCTGTAATGCCTGAATCTCTGCAGCGTAGCTCGAGGAGGCCTGAAGGGGCGCGTGGAAGGTGGTGATGAGGGTGCCACTGTGGTCCTGAATCAAGCCTCCTCCTCCGGCAACTCCGGTGGGGGGCCCACCCTATAGCGGTGTGGTGGCGTGCAACCTGTTCAGTCTCAGGCCGTGAGCCTGCCCAATGCTATGAGGAGTGAAATGTGTCTCTCTACCTGCAAAACAATGTGAGAAAACATAAAAGTAATATCCCTATGCTTCGCACTATTCCTTTCTGTCCAGGTGAACCAAAGGATCAAACAAGGAATGAGGAAGCCCACGTGTCTAAGGTGTGTGTTCTGTGAGAAAAAACTCAAGAGCTCAAAAAAACTGTATGTGGTGGGTAGGGGTATATGGGTCCAAGTGGCAAAATGCTCCCACACTCTCCTCACAATCTCACTCTCTAGAAAAAGGTGGGTAAAGGTCTCGGTCTCATGGCGTCCAGTCTCAGAACAACACACACACCGAGAGGGGAAGGACATCCCCCTCGCGTGTAGCACAGTATCCACGGGTATCCGGTGCAAGAGGAGGTGCCAAAGGAACACCAAAATGGTAGGGGTGAAAAGGTCACTTCAGATGGCCCCAAAGAGGAGATTAGGCCGATCCCTCAGCCTGATCTGCTCCCAAGCCGAGGTAGTAGTAAACATACCCGATGATGTAAGTCTCCACCTCATGCTATCTGAACCGTCCTCCGAGATAGGGATCTGCTGGATCTGATCTAATAAATGCTCGCTAAAACCCGCACCAGAGCCCAACTCCCTATCTAGCCTCCCCCTATCCCACGACCCGTCCGTCCAGAGGTCGCTCACAAGCAGGTAGGGGGAATGCGACACCTGCCTATACCTAGACAACGGCCTATCACCTACCCACCACTCATCCCAAAAACTAATATCGCCCTCGCCCAAAACCCAGAAGATGTGATCTTGGGCGCGCCTACCGACCCAAGTGAGGCGCCGCCACTGCCTACTATCATGATCAACTGCCGTCACCCAACAAGGGTAGTTGGCACGTCTAGGGCAGTACTTGTCGCGAAGGTACTGAGCCCAAAGCGACTTTCCCTCCCTGAAGCGCCACCACAGCTTGTAGGAGAAAGCTGTAACAATGTCCCTGAGGCGGCGGATGCCAAGTCCACCCTCGGGGAGGGGGCGGCAGATAGAGTCCCAACTCACCCAGTGGGTACGTCTCCCCCTCCCAGAACCGTCCTCGTAACCCCAGAAATAACGAGCCATAATCTGGTCTATCTCGTCAAGAGTAGACCTAGGGGTGTCGAGGACCATAAGTAAGTGAATCGGAAGAGAGCTAAGAGTTCTCTTGGTCAGCACAAGCCGACCACCGAAAGAAAGATGTCTATGCGACCAACCAGGGATCCTGTCGATCATCCTCTGCCTGACGCCCGCAAAGAGCGCTCTCGTGAGGTTGCCCTTATATAAAGGGACGCCAAGGTAGGTAATGGGAAGGTCGCCACGTGCAAAGCCAGTAATGTCGTGGACCCGCTGAGCCCACCTGGCCGCGCTAGAAGAGGAGAGTGTGAAGGTGCTCTTCTGCACACTGACCAGCTGACCGGTAACTGAGCCATAGTGCTCCAAAAGGCGCATGAGCTCGACCAGTCCATCATCATCCGCCCGGGTGAAGATGATGATGTCATCCGCGTAAGAGAGGTGAGAGATGGGAGGACCATAGCCACGGGTGTTATACGTCATATAAAGAAAGTCGCGGATGAAACCGTCAAGGCAGCGAGAGAGGTAGCCCGCCGCAAGAACGAAAAGGGAAGGGGACAGGGGGTCGCCCTGTCTAAGGCCTCTAGATGAGGGAAAGAAATCGGTGGGGCTGCCATTGACCAGGACCGAGAACGTGCAGTGCTCCACGCACGCCTCGGCAAAACTGATCCAACGGTCAGGAAATTCCATCCTAGCCAGGGCCTCCATAAGAAACGGCCACTCTACCCTATCATACGCCTTAGCCATATCTAGCTTCAGCCCGATATTCGGAGCTCGCTTCCAATCTGCTCGGGAGATGTCGTGGATCATCTCCTGGGCCAAAAGGATGTTATCACTAATGACCCAATCCTTGACGAATCCACTCGGGTTGGGTCTTTTAGGGATCAAGACGACAGAGGTAGACATGAAGGAATCCGGCATCAGGTGACTAGAGAAAAAATCCAACATCGCCTCCTCGACGTCAGTCTCAACTAAATCCCAACAGACCTGGTAGAAGAGGGAGGAGAAACCATCCGGGCCCGAAACGCTGTTGGGATCAATCCCGAATACAGCATCCCCAACCTCCTCCCTACTCGGGAGCTCACAGAGGCCAATGAGATCGACTGAAGGAGGGATGGTGGAGAAAAGAGAAGCGGTCGGGGCCACGAGGGACCCTCTATCAGAGGTGAAAAGGGTCTGGAAGTGAGCAACAGCCGACTTCCGAATCTGAGCCTCTTGGGTCAAGGATGACCCATCAGCCTCGATACTATGGATGTACGACGTAGCACGCTTATGCCTAACGTAGCCCTAGAAGAACCTAGTATTCCGCTCGCCCTCGGCCACCCAGCGAACGACCGCCTTCTGCTTCCAAAAGTCCTCCTCCATAAGGAGTCGGAGCTGGTACTCGGCGTGGCAGCGGTGCATCGCAGTCCTATTTTCCGGAGTGGGGTCCAGGTCATAGGCCCGCTCAGCCGTCGCGTGCGCACTCTGAGCCGCAGCAAGGCGCTGATGAAGGTTTTCAAAAACATCCCAGTTCCACTGTCTCAACCGACGCCGCAGTCTGCCGAGCTTCGCCTCGAGATTGCGCATCCCGAAGAGCCCAGTCGGCTGAAGCCAGGAATCCCTGACAGTGTCGTGGAAGGAGTGGTGACGAACCCACATGTTCTGGAACCTAAATGAAGAGCGGTGAGGGGTGCTCGAAAATCGGCACCGGATGAGAAGGGGTGAATGGTCAGATCCAAATCGAGTAAGGTGTGTGACAGTCGTAACCGCAAACACCTTTGCCCATGCCTCAGAAACTAAGGCACGGTCTAACCTCTCTTTGAGTCCGTCCCTCACCCATGTGAAGGGCTCACCATCACGTCCAGCGTCAATTAACTCACAGTCCGCCACCGCCTGCGCAAAATCCCACATCTCCCGTGACCGGTCCGAACAGCCACCCACACGCTCATCGGGATGGAGAAAGATGTTGAAATCGCCACTAACCATCCATGGCAATCCCTCCATACTCTCTGCAATCTCACGCAGGGTGTCCCAAAGATTACATCGCCCGACCCTAGTGCACTTGGCATAAACCAAGGTGTGAAAGATGGGCTCCGTGAGGTGGGAAGCAGAAAGCTCAACGTGAAGAACCTCCTCGGTATCACGGAGGACTCGACAGGTGTAGTCACGTGAGTGGAAAAACTAGATCTTATGCGAAGTGTTACCCACGCCCGAGTGAAAGCCAAGTCGACGTGAGTCGTAGTCAAAGGAAGGGGTGCGAATCATCGGCTCAATAAAGCCAACAAAATCTAGTCTGTGATCACGGATGAGAGAATAGAGGTGAGAGAGAGTAGCCCTATTCGCCAGGCTACGGCCATTCCAAGTAATGCATGTGATAGGCATATCAACGGTCGCAAGAGCCACCGGACATAGTCCACCTGTGGCGAGGCTGAGTCGGGCCACCTAAAGAAGGAATGTGGTTGAAGGATCGAATTGTAGGGGAGACAGTCCGTCGTGTCGTGCTCTGCGTGGCTCTAGTCCTCGTGGACTGCCTGCCTCGATAGGTGCTCGTGGCCTGCGTGTCGTCTGGCTGGGCAGTCTGACCAAGAGCGGCACTAGCGGGTTGCCCCATCTCTGGGGATGTCTCCTGTCTGTCATAGTGAACGAAGCCACTAGAGGCGAAGCTCTCACACGAGACGTCATGCTGGGTGTGGTTAAGACCGCATGCCTGCTCGGGGATGGGAGAAAGAGAGGATCTAGCAGGCTGAGCACTATTGTGCTCGCCGCCAGATGATGGGTGTGGGCTGGCTATGTGCTTAGCCGAGCTCCTGATATCTGCAGAGGGAATATGGGCCAACTCATCCCCTTTCGGGGGAGCGGGCCCGGCGTGGCCCTCAAATCCAGAGAGCGGTCCGAGCTACATGCACGCACGGTCAAAGGAGCAGCGTCGCGTGCACTGTCATCAGATAAGTGGATGGACTCGCCCGTGGCCGAGGCGTCCGGCTGGTCCATATCGTCGACAAGGAGGTCGTTGTTATCAAGAAGCGTGAGGTCCGTAATCCTAGGTGGGCCACTGGTGGAAGGTACGGCCTCATTCCCTGCCTGAGGGGAGAGAATAGCAGAATACGAGTGGTTGGCCTTGAAGGCCGACTGGAGGGTCTGTCTGGGAAGAAAGCCCGTGGACTTGGGCTTTGGCCCAACTATGGCCAACTGCTTAGGCTGGTTAGGATGAGCGTCCTTCTCAGTTTGGGCAGTGGCGTCAATTACAGCCTTGCCCTTATCCTTAGACCCCTTTGGGGTCTCGGGCGCACGGAGAGGGCTTTTGCCCTTTCCCTTGGGGTCCCTCCTGCCGGTGGAGGGCCCTGGTTGAGCCGCACGATGGCGCTACGAAAGAGTGGGCCGTAGCTTATTTCCACTAGTGTAGCAATCAGCTGCAATATGTCCCACGTGACTGCACAAGGTGCAGAACGAGGGGATCTTCTCATAGATCACCCGCTGAACAAGGGTCTCCGAGCCTTGTTCAATCTCAATCTCATGGACGGGCTCAACTCTGAGATTTATCTCGACGCAAAATCGCACCACGTTAGCGCTTGTCTGAAGGGCCGTCGGGGCGTTAATACGAATCAGCTGTCCAATACATTTAGCAAGTGTAGTGATGGCAGCACGGTCGTAAAGATGGGGTGGGAGGCCGGGAAGACGGCACCACACGGGAACTGTTAGTGTTATATACTGAAAGCTTGGCTTTGCATGTTATTACACGTTTACCCTTTATGAATGAGAATCATGTTAGATTAAACAAGTTCTACGTTCTGTTGTTCTGCACTTAGATAAGGTGGGTCGTCATCGGGCGAACCGAAGATCACTCTATCAGTCACTTGCGAACAAGAATAGTTGTTCACAACCTAGATGGACATGAACACCCCATCCGAACGGTTGTAGTGTCAACTGTACAGTTTGTCTTGACTGATTAGTTGCACTAGTACATTGTATTGAACAGGATCCCAGAGAGGAGAAGTTCATTTTATACTGATCGTCGTAAATGAACTAGGCCTCGGTTAATTACTGCGTTCTCTTAACCCGTAAGATATTAAACAGGCAGATATATATAACATATATTACTTTGATTCACATGGGTGAGGTTCAGTTCGCTGGATTAATATTCCTACTGTTTTGGGTAATATTATTATATATAGGATGTGCTGTTAGGATATTTACGGTCACCATGTGCGTTAGTTTGATGATGTCCCCGGAGTGAGTTCATGAAGGATTGTTATGCTAAACCCTGCAGGTGGATTAAATTCCGGCCTAATAAGAATGTGATGAACGAGCGCTAGCTTCGGTGAAATAATAATAAATTAATTAATTCTTGATTGTCAGTAATCGAATTAATTAATGGACATTATATCTTAAACGTGGGGAGGTAAATCGAGTAATTATTATTGGAGTCTCAAATGTAATTTGGGCTAGGAAAAGGGAGTGCAATAATATAATGTTGGTGGCCCATTAATATTATTTAATTAATTAGAGGAGTGGGTTTGGCCCACAGTTAGTCTAATTAATTAAGGAGCCCTTTTCCTAATCTCCTTAGGGTCCCTACTGTAGCTCTATATATACATCATTAAGCTCATGAGAAGAGAATAGAAGTCTCATTCTCACGTGAAACACGTCTCTCTCTCTAGATCTCATTCGAGCTTTATCTTCTTCTTGTTGCTCCACTGGTACAAGTTGAAGAAGGGTGTATTGAGTAATACAGTAGAAGATCTGTAGGTAAAACGAGACGAAATATATTTTGACCTACAGAACTAACCGGAAGTCCGATTGAGACGTACAGTATACCCAGACGACCGTCTCGACGAGAGCTTTCCATCGCTGCTGACGTCGCCGGAATCCGACGCCGCACGCGGCCCCACGCGCCGCCGGAAGGTGCCAGGCAGCAAAATTTTGTTTTGATCTTTGCATCCGTTTGATCCAGTTTTGATCTGATCTTGTTCGCGCAACCCAAGACGTGATTTGCGGTCAATCAATTGCGGTCAACCGTTCGTGGTCAACCAGATCTACATAAATTTTAAGCCGTAAGTTCTCTACGTCAAACTTTTAGATCCGCTGCGCATAGGTTTACGTTTGCTATTGAATTCGTGATTTGTACATAACGAGATCCTCACAGATCCCAACAGGAAGGTGGAAAGACACTAGGAGGTGGTTGAAATTGTACACTTAGATGATACTCTACCCTTAAAACCCAGTTTGCCTAATCCAACAGATATATCTCGGGGGGCAGGGATAGCATAAGAAAACTTAAACACCAGGGTGTTAGCTAACCGACAAGCGCGTCAGATTCGGCGTCAGAAAATCGAGCCTTCACCTTGTTATCCTCTGAGCGGATAATGGTTCCGCAAGCATGCTCATATCCCCGTCAAAGGCGAAATCCTTGGGTGTTGGCCGCGGGGCGCCCGAACCACCATCTCTTCTCCCCGTGATGGCCTCGCGGAAGGAGAGCGGGCCAGAGGAGGTGTCAGAGGTTGTTTGGTGGCGTCTGGATTGACCGTTAAAGTGCCCATCGGCAAAGTCCCGTTCAGGGGATGTTCGGTCACCTGAGGCGCGAACGCTGTGTCTGGGCCCGCAACAATCACTCTATCTTCGCGCACATATAAAGTAGCCAGGCCCGCAACAATCACTCCGTCTTTTGTTGCTAGGTTAATTATCTTTAGCTGCTAGGTTAGTTGTGTTTTGTTGCTAGGTTAGTTGTCTGTTGTTGCTAGGTTAGTTATTTGTAGCTGCTAGGTTAGTTGAGTTTTGTTTCTAGGTTAGTTGTCTTAAGTTGCTAGGTTATTTTTTTCTTGCTGCTAGGTTAGTTGTCTTTTGTTGCTAGATTTTTTTTTTTTTTTTTTTTTTAAACAAACAACGCCCCGAGGGGCGGGGGATTAGGCTGGATCCCCAACCTGTATATAGATCATAGCCCTAAAATGGGCCAAAACACTCAACATAGTCTCACAATCCAAACAGTACAGTAACGAAAACAGCAAATGAAAATAGTACAAGGTCTGTCATCGGGCTAACAGGTGCCCGGAATAAGTGGATGGTCTAAGAAAAGCAAAAACCAAAAACCTAATCTACTGGAATCGAAACGATGGATATCCCAGCTGATCCATCCGAACTAGCGTGCGAAGGCGGAGTGGAGCAGTGTAGGTCTGATACGTGTGCGTGTCTGGTATGGTAGCGCCAAGGCTGGCAAGGTAATCAGCAGGTCTGTTCCCCTCACGGAAGATGTGTGTCTGATTCTGCTAGGTTACTTCTTTCTTGTTGTTAGGTTAGTTATCTTTAGGTGCTAGTTTAGTTGTTTATTGTTGCATAGCTAGTTATCTGTAGGTGCTAGTTTAGTTGTTTATTGTTGCTAGGTTAGTTATCTGTAGCTGCTAGTTTAGTTGTTTATTTTTGCTAGGTTAGTTGTCTGATTCTTCTAGGTTACTTATTTCTTGTTGCTAGGTTTTTTTTTTTTTTTAAACAAACAACGCCCCGAGGGGCGGGGGATTAGGCTGGATCCCCAACCTGTATATAGATCATAGCCCTAAAATGGGCCAAAACACTCAACATAGTCTCACAATCCAAACAGTACAGTAACGAAAACAGTAAATGAAAATAGTACATGGTCTGTCATCGGGCTAACAGGTGCCCGGAATAAGTGGATGGTCTAAGAAAAGAAAAAACCAAAAACCTAATCTACTGGAATCGAAACGATGGATATCCCAGCTGATCCATCCGAACTAGCGTGCGAAGGCGGAGTGGAGCAGTGTAGGTCTGATACGTGTGCGTGTCTGGTATGGTAGCGCCAAGGCCGGCGAGGTAATCAGCAGGTCTGTTCCCCTCACGGAAGATGTGTGTGATCTTGTAATGGACAGACTGAAGTAGATCTCTAATGCGCATAAGCGGGTGCTGAATCTGCCACGAGCCCTGGTGACCCGAGGACAGAAGGGTGACGACAGCCGCAGCGTCCAGCTCAATCCAAATATGACTAGAGAGGTCGGCAGCAATCTGAAGGCCAATCTGTAATGCCTGAATCTCTGCATCGTAGCTCGAGAAGGCTTGAAGGGACGTGTGGAAGGCGGTGATAAGAGCTCCACTGTGGTCCAGAATCAATCCTCCTCCTGCGGCAGTACCGCTATGGCGATCGAAAGATCCATCGGTGTTCAGCTTGACCCAAGGAGAGTCGGGTCGAAGCCAGACAACAGCTCTGGGCCGAGGGGACCGAACAGGCGGAGGGGGAGCCACCCTGTATCGGTGCGGTGGCGTGCAGCCTGTCCAGTCAAGTGCAGAAAACCTGCCCAACGCTGTGAGGAGCGAAATGTGTCTCTCCACCAGCAAAACAATGTGAGAAAGCAAGAAAGTAATATCCCTATGCTTCGCACTATTCCTTTCCGTCCAGGTGAACCAAAGGATCAGACAAGGAATGAGGAAGCTCACGTGTCTAAAGTGTGTGCTCTGTTAGAAAAAACTCAGGAGCTCAAAAAAACTGTCTGTGGAGGGTAGGGATATATGAGTCCAAGTAGCAAAATGCTCCCACACTCTCCTCACAATCTCACTCTCTAGAAAAAGGTGGGTAAAGGTCTCGGTCTCATGACGTCCGGTCTCAGAACAACACACACATCGGGAGGGGAAGGAGATCCCCCTCGCATGTAACACAGTGTCCACGGGTATCCAGCGCAAGAGGAGGCGCCAAAGAAAAACAGATATGGTAGGGGTGAAAAGGTCGCTCCAGATGGCTCCGAAGAGAAGATTTGGCCGATCTCTCAGCCTGATCTGCTCCCAAGCCGAGGTAGTAGAAAACACGCCCGATGATGTAAGTCTCCACCTCATAACATCCGAACCGTCCCCCGAGATGGGTATCTGCTGGATCCTATCTAATAACTGCTCACTAAAACCCGCCCCGGAGCCCAACTCTCTATCCAGCTTCCTCCTATCCCACGACCCGTCCGTCCAAAGGTCGAACACAAGCAGGTAGGGGGAATGCGACACCTGCCTATCTCTAGACAACGGCCTATCACCTAACCACCACTCATCCCAGAAACTAACCTCGCCATCCCCCAAAACCCAAAAAATGTGATCCTGGGCGTGCCTACCAACCATAGTGAGGCGCCGCCACTGTCTGCTATCATGCGCAACCGCCGTCACCCAATAAGGGTGGTTGGCGCGTCTAGAGCAGTACTTGCCGCGAAGGTACTGGGCCCAAAGCGACTTTCCTTCTCTGAAGCGCCACCACAACTTGTATGAGAAGGCAGTAACAATATCCCTAAGGCGACGGATGCCAAGGCCACCCTCTGGGAGAGGGCGGCAGATAGAGTCCCAACTCACCCAGTGGGTACGTCTTCCCCTCCCCGAACCATCCTCGTAACCCCAGAAATAACGAGCCATGATCTGGTCAATCTCGTCAAGAGTGGACCTAGGGGGGTCGAGGACCATAAGTAAATGAAGCGGAAGGAAGCTAAGGGTGCTCTTGATCAGAGCAAGCCGACCACCGAACGAAAGATGTCTGTGCGACCAACCAGAAATCCTATCGATAATCCTCTGTCTGATGCCCGCAAAGAGCGCTCTCGTGAGGTTGCCCTTATATAAAGGGGCACCAAGGTAGGTAATGGGAAGGTCGCTGTGCGCAAAGCCAGTGATCTCGTGGACTCGCTGAGCCCACCTGTCCGCGCTGGAGAAGGAAAGGGTGAAGGTGCTCTTCTGCACACTGATCAGCTGGCCGGTAACCGAGCTATAAATCTCCAGTAGGTGCATAAGCTCGATCAGCCCATCTTCATCTGCACGAGTGAAGATGATGATGTCATCCGCATAAGATAGGTGCGAGACGGAGGGACCATAGCCACGGGTGCTATATGTCATCTGAGGATAGTCGCGGATAAAGCCGTCGAGACAGCGAGAGAGGTAGTCTGCCGCAAGAACAAAAAGGGACGGGGAAAGGGGGTCTCCCTGTCTAAGACCTCTAGATGAAGGAAAAAATCAGTGGGGCTGCCATTAACCAGGACCGAGAACGTGCAATGCTCCACACACGCCTCTACAAAGCTGATCCATCGCTCCGGGAATCCCATCCTAGCCAGTGCCTCCCTAAGAAACGGCCACTCCACTCTATCATACGCCTTAGCCATATCTAGCTTCAGCGCAATGTTCGGTGCCCGCTTCCAGTCTGCATGGGAGATATCGTGGATCATCTCATGGGCCAAAAGTATGTTGTTACTAATGACCCGATCCTTGACGAAGCCACTCTGGTTCGGAGAGATGAGGGAGGGAAGGATAGGGGAAAGACGGCCGTTAAGAATTTTTAAAATAAGCTTATTGGTCACGTTACACAGACTGATGGGCTTGTAGTCGGACCAAGAGCTCGGATTGGGTCTTTTGGGAAACAAGACGATAGAGGTAGCCGTGAAGGAATTCGGCATCCGGTGAGCGGTGAAGAAATCCAGCACCGCCTCCTCAACATCAGGCTCGAATATATCCCAGCAGACCTGATAGAAGAGGGAAGAGAACCCATCGGGGCCAGAAACGCTGTTGGGATCAATCCCAAAAACAGCATCCCCAACCTCCTCCTTGCTCGGAAGCTCGCAGAGGTCAACAAGGTCGACCGAAGGAGGGATGGTAGGGAAGAAAGAGACGGTCGGGGCAACGAGGGACCCTCTATCAGAGGTGAAGAGGGTCTGGAAGTGAGCAACAGCCGACTCCTGAATCTGAGACTCCTGGGTCAGGGATGACCCATCAGCCTCAATACTATGGATGTACGACTTAGCACGCTTCTGCCTAACGAAGCCCTGGAAGAACCTAGTGTTCCGCTCGCCCTCTGCCACCCAGCGAACGGCCACATTCTGCTTCCAGAAATCCTCCTCCATAAGGAGTCGGAGCTGGTACTCGGCGTGGCAGCGGTGCATCGCAGTCCTATTCTCTAGAGTGGGATCCAGATTATAGGCCCGCTCAGCCTCCGCGTGCGCACTCTGAGCTGCAGAAAGGCACTGATGGAGGTTTCCAAAAACATCCCAGTTCCACTATCTCAACCTACGCCGTAATCTGCCGAGCTTAGCTTCGAGATTGCGCATCCCGAAGAGCCCAGTCGGTTGAAGCCAGGAATCCCTGACAGTGTCATGGAAAGAGTGGTGGTGAACCCACATGTTCTGGAACCTAAAGGAAGCGCAGCGGGGAGTGCTCGAGAAGCGACACCTAATGAGGAGTGGTGAATGGTCAGACCCAAATCGAGTGAGATGCATGACGGTCGTGACCGCAAACACCTTCGACCACGCTTCAGAGACCAAATCACGGTCGAGCCTCTCTCTGAGGTCGTCCCTAACCCACGTGAAGGGCTCACCCTCACATCCAGCATCTATCAACTCACAGTCCGTCACAGTCTGAGCAATGTCCCCACGCCCGAATGAAAACCAATACGACGTGAGAGATAGTCAAAGTCAGAGGTGCGAATCATCGGCTCAATAAAGCCGACAAAATCCAATCTATGATCACGAATGAGAAAGCGTAGGTGAGCGAGAGTTGCCCTATTAGCCATTCCCCGTCCATTCCAAGTAATAGACGTGATAGACATATCAGCAATCAGAAGAGCCACCGGATGGGGTCCGCCTGTGGCGAGGCTGAGTCAGACCACCTGAGGGAGGGGGTAGGTGGCGAGAGGATCGACGAAGAACCGGAGAGACAGTCCGCCTCGTCATGCGCGGTGTGGGTATGGTATTCGAGGGGGAACGCCCTCGGAAAGCGCTCGTGGCCTGCGACTCGTCAGGCTGAGCAGTCTAACCAAGACTGACACTAGGTGCCTGCCCCATGTCCGGGCGTGCCTCCTGTCTGTCATGGTGCACGAAAGCACTGGAGGCAAAACTCTCACACGAGACATCGTGCTGAGCGCGGTTAAGACCGCATGCCTGCCCAGAGAGGAGAGGGGTGTTGGGATCTGTGAGGATCTCGTTATGTACAAATCACGAATTCAATAGCAAACGTAAACCTATGCGCAGCGGATCTAAAGGTTTGACGTAGAGAACTTACGGCTTAAAATTTATGTAGATCTGGTTGACCACGAACGGTTGACCGCAATTGATTGACCACAAATCACGTCATGGGTTGCGCGAACAAGATCAGATCAAAACCGGATCAAATGGATGCAAACAGATCAAAACGAAACTTGCAGCCTGGGAGCTTCCGGCGGCGCGTGAGGGTGCGTCCGCCGTCGGATTCCAGCGATCTCGGCGGCGATGGAAAGCTCTCGTCGATACGGTCGTCTGGGTATACTGTACGTTTCAATCGGACTTCCGGTTAGTTCTGTAGGTCAAAATATATTTCGTCTCGGTTTACCTACAGATCTTCTACTGTATTACTCAATACACCCTTCTTCAACTTGTACCAGTGGAGCAACAAGAAGAAGATAAAGCTCGAATGAGATCTAGAGAGAGAGATGGTTTCACGTGAGAATGAGACTTCTATTCTCTTCTCATGAGCTTAATGATGTATATATAGAGCTACAGTAGGGACCCTAAGGAGATTAGGAAAAGGGCTCCTTAATTAATTAGACTAACTGTGGGCCAAACCCACTCCTCTAATTAATTAAATAATATTAATGGGCCACCAACATTATATTATTGCACTCCCTTTCCCTAGCCCAAATTACATTTGAGACTCCAATAATAATTACTCGATTTACCTCCCCACGTTTAAGATATAATGTCCATTAATTAATTCGATTACTGACAATCAAGAATTAATTAATTTATTATTATTTCACCGAAGCTAGCGCTCGTTCATCACATTCTTATTATGCCGGAATTTAATCCACCTGCAGGGTTTAGCATAACAATCCTTCATGAACTCACTCCGGGGACATCATCAAACTAACGCACATGGTGACCGTAAATATCCTAACAGCACATCCTATATATAATAATATTACCCAAAACAGTAGGAATATTAATCCAGCGAACTGAACCTCACCCATGTGAATCAAAGTAATATATATTATATATATCTGCCTGTTTAATATCTTACGGGTTAAGAGAACGCAGTAATTAACCGAGGCCTAGTTCATTTACGACGATCAGTATAAAATGAACTTCTCCTCTCTGGGATCCTGTTCAATACATAAATGTACTAGTGCAACTAATCAGTCAAGACAAACTGTACAGTTGACACTACAACCGTTCGGATGGGGTGTTCATGTCCATCTAGGTTGTGAACAACTATTCTTGTTCGCAAGTAACTGATAGAGTGATCTTCGGTTCGCCCGATGATGACCCACACTATCTAAGTGCAGAACAACAGAACGTAGAACTTGTTTAAGCTAACATGATTCTCATTCATAAAGGGTAAATGTGTAATATCATGCAAAGCCAAGCTTTCAGTATATAACACTAACAATCTCCCACTTATACTTAAAGCTTCCGCTTTTACAGTATAGTCCTATCAATCCGTTATTCTAAAAGACCTATGTCGATCCTATTGCCATGCTCATGACTCCCATTCCTTTCACGTGTTTGACGAAGACCTTCCCCGGCAAACTTTTCGTGAAAGGATCAGCTAGGTTGTCCTCTGACGCAATCTTGGCAACATCAACGTCTCCTCTACCAACGATATCCCGAATCAGATGGTATTTGCGCTCTATGTGTTTGCTTGCCCTGTGGGCTCGAGGTCTTTTGAGTTCGCTACTGCTCCACTGTTATCACAGTACACGGTGATACCACGTGACAAACTCGGTATAACCTCTAAGTCCACTAAGAAGTTCCTGAGCCAAACTGCCTCTTTCGCTGCCTCTGAGGCTGCTATGTACTCGGCTTCCATGGTGGAGTCTGCCACGCATTTCTGCTTAGCACTCCTCCATGAAATGGCTCCACTTCCCAAGGTAAACACATAACCTGAGGTTGACTTACTTTCATCCTTATCTGACTGGAAATCGGAATCACTGTAACCCAGAGGTAACAAGCTGCCTGCACGGTAAACAAACATGTACTCCTTAGTCCTTCTCAGGTACTTGAGTATATGCTTCACCGCAGACCAATGTTCCCGTCCTGGATTACTTTGATATCTAGCTACCATGCCAATGGCGTAGCTAATTTCCGGCCTTGTGCATAGCATTGCATACATGAGACTTCCTACTGCCGAAGCATAAGGAACTGTCTTCATCTCCTCTATCTCCTTAGACGTCTTAGGAGACATCTCCTTAGATAGAGGTATTCCATGTCTGAAAGGTAACATACCTTTCTTGGAATCCTGCATGCTAAATCTGGCCAAGACAGTATCTATGTATGAAGACTGGGATAAGCACAACATTCTCTTCTTACGATCTCTAATGAGCCTAATACCAAGAATGTATCCTGCTTCACCTAAGTCCTTCATATCAAACTGCTTAGACAACCACACCTTTACGTCTGATAACTCCTTCTTACTGTTTCCAATATGCAGTATGTCATCTACGTAAAGCACAAGAAACACCACCGCACTCCCACTGATTTTCTTGTAAACACAGTGCTCATCTGGACATTGAGTGAACCCGTACGACTGGATCACCTCATCAAAACGGATGTTCCAAGATCTCGAAGCTTGCTTCAGTCCATAAATAGATCGATTAAGCTTACACACTAGATGCTCACGACCTTCAGCAATGAATCCCTCTGGTTGCTGCATATAGATGTCTTCTTGCAGCTTCCCATTAAGGAAAGCTATCTTGACATCCATCTGCCAGACCTCATAGTCCATATGAGCGGCTACAGCCAAGAGAATCCGAATGGACTTAAGCATAGCTACTGGCGAAAAGGTCTCATCATAATCAATACCCTCGATCTGGGTATAACCTTTCGCAACAAGCCTAGCTTTAAAGGTTTGCACCTTCCAATCCAATCCTCTCTTTCTCTTATAGATCCACTTACATCCAATGGTTCGTACCCCATCGGGTAGTTCTACAAGATCCCAGACCTGATTGGAGTCCATTGACCCCATTTCAGCTTTCATTGCAACATTCCATGAATCTGCATCTTTATCTTGGAGTGCCTCATCGTAAGTTCTTGGGTCCGATTCTAGGCCTCCTGGAACTGAGTCTGACGACTCTCCAAGACCTATCCATCGGTCGGGTAAATGAGAAACCCTCCCACTGCGACGAGGCACTGTCTGCACTGGTACACTCTCAGTGTGTCGTGTTGCAGTATTATGTGATGTATCTACTTGCGCACTCGGTGGGGAACCATCGATTTCACCCCTTAACTCCTCTAAGACTAGTCTACTCGCGGGCTTATGATTCATAATATAGTCTTCTTCCAAGAATCTAGCGTTCGTCGAAACGATCACCTTCTGATCCTCGGGACTATAAAATAATCCACCTTTCGTTCCCTTGGGATAGCCTACGAAAACTCGTGCTTCCGAACGTTTCTCCAACTTGCCAGGTTCCTGCACTAACACGTGTGCAGGACTACCCCAAACTCGAAACTGTGAGAAACTGGGCTTGCGCCCTTTCCACATCTCATAAGGGGTAGTGTCAACTGACTTCGACGGAACCATGTTCAGAATATACGATGCCGTTTCCAATGCCAAACCCCAGAACGAATCTGGTAACCTCGAATAACTCATCATAGACCTAACCATCTCCATAAGAGTCCTATTTCTTCGCTCTGCAACCCCATTCTGCTGGGGCGTGCCGGGTGCAGTCAGTTGGGATTCAATCCCAGCTTCCGATAAGTATGTCCTGAACTCTCCAAAAAGGTATTCGCCACCTCGATCAGAACGAAGTGACTTGATACATTTACCATGAAGCTTCTCCACAACTGCCCGATACTCCTTGAATTTCTCAAAGCATTCGGACTTGCGGTGCAACAGATAAACGTACCCAAATCTCGAGTAATCATCTATGAAAGACACATAGTACTCGAAACCTCCTCTAGCCTGGATCGACATAGGACCACACAAATCAGAATGAATCAATCCTAGCACTTCTTGGCTCCTATACCCCTTTGCCGTAAACGGCCTCTTGGCCATCTTACCTTCTAGGCATGATTCGCAAGTTGGATAGTGCTCTTCCAATGGACCGAGATGTCCACTGGCCACTAACTTTTGAATCCTCCTAAGGTTGATGTGTCCAAGTCTAAGGTGCCACAGATATGCTTGATTCATCTGCGAAGACTCCTTCCTCTTATTAGATGTAGTTATGACATTATTCAATTCATTATGTTGCACTGTGGGAGAGTTCGGTTTGAGAACATATAAATTGCCAACTAATGAACCACAACATATGAAACGATTTTCAAAACGAATAATAACCATGTCATCAAACGAAACTGAAAAACCATCCATAACGAGTTTAGAAACTGAAACAAGGTTCTTTCTAAAACTAGGAACATAAAGGCAATTTCTCAAAACCAAACTACTACTATCGAACGATAAAGTAACGTCTCCCACTGCAACAGCCGCCACTTTCGTAGCATTGCCCATGTAGACGGTGATCTCTCCCTCCCTAAGTCGCTTGGTTTCCTGGAACCCCTGCAAAGAATTGCAGACATGATCAGTGGCTCCAGTATCTACACACCAGGTTCTGGTAGATACAACCGCTAAACATGTTTCTACGACATTAACGAGAGAGTTACCTTTCTTGAGGAGAGGGCAATCGACCTTCCAGTGTCCTGACTTATTGCACTTGTGGCATCTTCCTTTCGGTTTCTTTGCCACAGCCTGAGGGGTCGGTCGTGGGTAAACCGGAGCATCCTGTGCCTTCGCCTTTCCTGCAGACTTCTTTCTCTTCCTGCCCTTGTGAGGCCTGGAAGGTCCAGCCTGCTCGGCGACTAGCACCTGAGGTGCTTGAGTGAATAAGGCCTCCGCCGACTGAAGCTCTGCAAGCAGTTCTGGAAGAGCCATATGCATCTTGTGCATGTTGTAGTTCAACCGGAACTGATCAAAGCTCTTCGGCAGAGATTGGAGCATAATATCAACCTGGGTTTCCCCGTCAATATAACCTCCCATAACCTCAAGCTCATTGAGCTGCGCCATAACCCTGAGGGCGTGCTCCCTTACGGGTGTGCCCTCGGCCATGCGCGTACTCATCAGAGCACTCAAAGCCTCTTGCCTAGCAGCCCTAGACTGATGTCCGAACAGATCCCTGAGATTGAGAAGTATATCTGCTGCAGTGTCCTTAGACTGATGCTGATGTTGAAGAACATTCGACATAGAAGCCAGAATGTAACACTTCGCCATCTCATCAGCCTTCTTCCACCGAGCATACTCCTCTTTCTCCTGCTCAGGAGCATCAGCCGCCGGCACCGCCGGACAAGCATCAGTGATAGCAAACTTATAACCCTCAGCAGTCAACACTATGTCTAAGTTCCTCTTCCAATCAATGTAATTAGGACCAGTAAGTTGATTTTCTTTTAGAATGACAGACAACGGATTGAACGACATGATGAATATCCTGAGAATCATGCAAATAAATTTTACAGATTAAACACTTTTGAATTTAACTGTTAATATTGATATCCTCAAAACAACATTAACTTAAATCCACCGACATCTATTACACCTTGTGAGAATGCATGCTACGAGGGTCGCCCTACAAACTCGCATTTTGTAAGAGAAGGGCTTTTCTAAGGCCCATTAATTTCCATAAGTCAAAACCAAATTCATGACGAACGAAATTAATAGTCGGTCTCCATTTGGCCATGCAATAGAATTCAGGGACCCCGAGGGGGGTTAATAAATTTAATCGCATTCTAAGTGAATCCCATTTCTCGGTCCTAAGGTCGTCAAATTTGATTATACGTCATCCGAGGGGAAGCCCGTACGCTCTCATAAGATTTCCTCTAACCGTCTACTTTTAGAAATTTGTCCTGGTAATTTCCTACAATTAATTTTAGCAATGTCACCCGAGGGGGAGCCCATAACCGCAATTAATTGATTTACCGACAAATTAAAAATGGAGGCCTTAGGAATTTTACAATTAACTTTAATTTAAAATCCCTTCTCAAACTTAGTATAATTTAATGAGGATTTTTAACTATTTATACAATTCCAAATTAATCTATGTTAATGCAATAATTAATTAACATGCATATTAATTCATGCAATTCTAAATTAATCTATGTCATGCAATAATTAATTAACATGTTCAATAATTTATGCAATTCTAAATTAATCCATGCCAGTGCAATAATTAATTACATGCATAATTTATTGACACAATTCTAAATTAATTCTATGCATTACATAATTAATTAACATGCATAATTAATCTAGCAATATTAAATTAATCCCATGCAAGAACATTAATTAACATGCATAAATAATAATTTAATGGCATAATAAATTTAATTAAATAAATAAATAAATCCACTATTATGGCCATTAAATATTGAGTCTCCTTAAACAAGGAAACTGTGACAGTTCTTTTCCCTGTTCAACTGGAACTCCTTTAAGCAGTAGAATCCTGGTTGATCTTGTACTGCTTGGACAACAAGGCAAAAACACCAGCTACCAGCCGCCACCTGCCGCCGCCACCAGCCACCGCCGGTTCGCCGGCCGCCGCCACCAGTTCGCCGGAAAAACGCCGATTTTTTTTTTTTTTAATTCTTCGAGGCTCGTTGATCTCTTGTGATCTCCCGGTTATCAACACACGATCACAACACGAAAAATATAATTTACAAAATTACATCATTCGATCCTAGATCCAACGAATGGATGTATATGTTTTCTAAACAAATAATTAAATCTATCCGGTCAACCCCCGGGCGAATAATTATTACAAACATTCATCCCTAAGTTCCTTGACATGCCCGAGGCTTTAAAAACAAATTTAAAACCGTACATCACATTCAACAACATTCATCAAACACATAATCGACCATAATAGTGGATTAACTATTTTCCTGCAAAACCGAGTTATGCAAATATAATCCAATATATGGCTGCGTTTGAACACATCTTGTCAAATAAAGCCGTAAAAATTCGAACTTTGTACAAAACGAATTAACCAAGTGCTCTGATACCACTTGTTGGGATCTGTGAGGATCTCGTTATGTACAAATCATGAATTCAATAGCAAACGTAAACCTATGCGCAGCGGATCTAAAGGTTTGACGTAGAGAACTTACGGCTTAAAATTTATGTAGATCTGGTTGACCACGAACGGTTGACCGCAATTGATTGACCGAAAATCACGTCTTGGGTTGCGCGAACAAGATCAGATCAAATCCGGATCAAACGGATGCAAACAGATCAAAACAAAACTTGCAGCCTGGGAGCTTCCGGCGGCGCGTGAGGGCGCGTCCGGCATCGGATTCCGGCGATCTCGGCGGCTATGGAAAGCTCTCGTTGAGACGGTCGTCTGAGTATACTGTACGTCTCAATCGGACTTCCGGTTAGTTCTGTAGGTCAAAATATATTTCGTCTCGGTTTACCTACAGATCTTCTACTGTATTATTACTCAATACACCCTTCTTCAACTTGTACTAGTGGAGCAACAAGAAGAAGATAAAGCTCGAATGAGATCTAGAGAGAGAGGCGTGTTTCACGTGAGAATGAGACTTCTGTTCTCTTCTCATGAGCTTAATGATGTATATATAGAGCTACAGTAGGGACCCTAAGGAGATTAGGAAAAGGGCTCCTTAATTAATTAGACTAACTGTGGGCCAAACCCACTCCTCTAATTAATTAAATAATATTAATGGGCCACCAACATTATATTATTGCACTCCCTTTCCCTAGCCCAAATTACATTTGAGACTCCAATAATAATTACTCGATTTACCTCCCCACGTTTAAGATATAATGTCCATTAATTAATTCGATTACTGACAATCAAGAATTAATTAATTTATTATTATTTCACCGAAGCTAGCGCTCGTTCATCACATTCTTATTATGCCGGAATTTAATCCACCTGCAGGGTTTAGCATAACAATCCTTCATGAACTCACTCCGGGGACATCATCAAACTAACGCACATGGTGACCGTAAATATCCTAACAGCACATCCTATATATAATAATATTACCCAAAACAGTAGGAATATTAATCCAGCGAACTGAACTTCACCCATGTGAATCAAAATTATATATATTATATATATCTGCCTGTTTAATATCTTACGGGTTAAGAGAACGCAGTAATTAACCGAGGCCTAGTTCATTTACGACGATCAGTATAAAATGAACTTCTTCTCTCTGGGATCCTGTTCAATACATAAATGTACTAGTGCAACTAATCAGTCAAGACAAACTGTACAGTTGACACTACAACCGTTCGGATGGGGTGTTCATGTCCATCTAGGTTGTGAACAACTATTCTTGTTCGCAAGTAACTGATAGAGTGATCTTCGGTTCGCCCGATGACGACCCACACTATCTAAGTGCAGAACAACAGAACGTAGAACTTGTTTAAGCTAACATGATTCTCATTCATAAAGGGTAAATGTGTAATATCATGCAAAGCCAAGCTTTCAGTATATAACACTAACAAGGGGAAGAGACTCCATCCGGCAGAGCACTTGGGTACTCGCCGTCAGAGTGTGGCTGGAGAGCTATAGGCTCAGTCGAAATCTCAATCTCCGCAGAGGGGAGGTGAGCCGGCAATTCCCCTTTCGAGGAAGCGGTGGCAGGAGCCGTCCTCATCTCCAGAGAGCAATCCTGGCTATGTGGGAGGACAGACAAAGGGACAACATCACGAATGCTGTCATGAGATAAATGGGTGGCCGGGCTAATGGCCGAAGTGGCCGGCTGCTCTAGATCATCTACTAGGAGGTCGTCGTCCTCTAAAAGGCCAAGATCCGAGAGACCGTGTGGGTCCCTAGAGGAGGGCTCAGCCTCATCCTTTCACTCAGGGGAGAGGGGTGCAAAGAACGAGTGTTTGGCCTTGAAGGCCGACTGAAGTGTCTCTCTGGGAATAAATTCCGTAGCCTTGGCCTTGGGCCCAACTATGATCAATCGGTCTGACTGGTCAGGATGAGCATCCTTCCCAGTTTGAGCAGTGGCGTCCATCTTCGCCTTGCCCTTATCCGTGGACCCCTTTGGGGACCCGGGTGTCTGGAGAGGGCCTTTGCCCTTTCCCTTCGGTTCCCTCCAGCTGTTGGAGGGTCCCGGCTGGGCCGTACGACGGCGCTGAGGAGGAGCGTGTCGTGGCTTATTGCCACTGATATATAGCAGTCGGCCGCTATATGACCAACATGACTGCACGCAGAACAGAAAGCGGGGATCTTCTCGTAGATCACCCGCTGAGCAAAGGTCTCCGAACCCTGCTCAATCTCAATCTCGTGGATAGGCTCCACTCTAAGATCAATCTCGACACAGAACCGCGCCATATTAGCCCTAGACTGGAGAACAGTCGGGGCATCAATGCGAACCGGTTTTCCGACACACTTAGCAAGTGTGGTGATGGAATCTCGGTCATACAGATGTGGTGGAAGGCTGGGGAGGCGGCACCACACGGGGACGACCGGCGTCTCTGTCTTCGAGTTGAACCCGGAAGTGTACTTGAATACCCTAACTAGGCATCCACACACAGAAATAGAAGTCCTAAGCCATGCCTTATTATATCTTCGGAGAGATTAAAAGAGACTAGAAGATGATTGAAGTTATACCACTTAAATGAGAACCTACCCTTAAATCCCAATTTTCCTAATCCAGCAGCTAGGTCTCGGAGGGGAGGGATACCATAGGTGAACTTAAAGACCAGTGTGTTCGCTAACTTACCTACGAGGGTGTCAGCTTCGGCCTGTGAGAATCGAACCTTCACTCTGTTCCCCTCCGAGCGGATGATGGTCCCGCAAGCGTGGTCATAGTCCCCGTCAAAGATAAACTCCTTGGGTGTCGGCCGCGGGGTACACGAGCCGCCTTCTCTCCTCCCGGTAATAGCCTCCCGGAAGGAAATCGGGCCATTGGAGGTGGCCGGAAGTGGTCCGGCTGCGGTGGGGTTGGTCGATGAGGTACCCGTTGGAGGAGGCCCATTCGGGGAATGTCCGGAAAAATGGATTGCGGTCGACGAGCTCGGGCCCGTAGTAACTACTCTGTCTTCACGCACATATAATATGTTCGGTTCATGTTTCCCGGCAGCAGCGGAGGTTATTCCGGCGAGTTGATCGGTCGGAGGAGGTGACATTGGCCGAGGTCCGAGGATTTCGGCTGTAAGTGAAGCTTCCGAAACATCCCTCGGTTTAGAGCCGGCCGGCAGGCTTTTTCCGGTGGTCGCGGATGCACCGGTGTCGGCGACATTCCGGTGGGCTGTGTCGGATGGTTTGGTGGTGGTGACGGCAAGAGAGGCTGCCTGAGAAGATGTTTTGGTGATGGCGGGCTGTGTGGGGTGATTAATTATGGAGGTGGGCTTGGGAATGACATGACCCGTGGGCTGGGATTTTGGTTTGATGGCGGGCTGATTATGGAACGAGGGAGTTGAGACGGGCTGAAAAATGGGGGTTGAGGAAGAAAGAGGTAATGGGCCCGTCTGTTGATTGAGAGGTTCAGCAAGAGTGGGAAATGATACTTGCGGATTAGGCCCAAACGGGATGTGGTAAGTTGGCCCAATGGATGATTGGTTCGCCACGTGTAGGGATGTGATTTTGTCCCCTTCAATGAGGAGCTGAGGGTTTTCGTCTTGTGTTTCGCCGCTTTTCAAGGTGGTTTTCTGAATGACCGACGACAACTTCAAAGGCTGAGTTCCGACTGCAAGGTCCCAAAACCGGTCTCTGAAATTCCGGCGACGGTGCCGCTCGGCGAATCTTCAACCGAAGGAGTGATTTCCCCTTCTTCCAAATCACTGATTCTGATCAAAAGCTTCTCGATGGGTTGAAGTCTTCTTGCACCAGATGTTATCTTCTCCGGCGCCCAATTCCCAAAAACCGGCCGCAAATCTGAATTTGTGTCATTGGGACTGGTCGTCTTCATGGTCACAGAGGGATGAGAATCCCCTTTTTCAAGACTAGAATGTCTGCCCAGGAAATTCGCGACAATATGTTGGAATTCTGGGAGTTTGAGTAAGCTAAGAAAATCCGTTGAGAGATTAGCTGGAGCTTGGGGGGGCTGAGATGAG
>BKCP01005028.1:295507-306248 GCA_008636005.1 Striga asiatica | reverse complement strand
TCGCCACCAAAATGACTTCCGGAGGTCCTGATACATCTTCGAGCTACCAGGATGGATGGTGTACGGGGCACTATGGGCTTCTCTCAGTATCTCCTTTCGCAATTCCCACACCTTCGGAACACATAGTCTACCCTCGAAGACTAATGCCCCATCAGATGCAACTGCGAATCCTCCAACTTGACCGGCTAACATCAACTCCTTCATTCGACAAAGGAAACGATCATTCGGCTGCTCGGCGATAATTCTCTCACGAAGAGTCGGTCCCACAACCAAGGCGGTCAACACACCTCCGGCTGTCGAAGTCGACTCCACTGCCTCTAACTGCAGTCGCTCGAACTCCCGAACTAGGACATCCTGATCGGTGAACAAGCAAGACAACTGGCAATGACTCTTCCGACTCAACGCGTCGGCGACCACGTTAGCTTTCCCGGGATGGTAGCTAATCGTGCAATCGTAGTCCTTGACCAACTCAAGCCATCTCCTTTGGCGCATATTGAGCTCCTTCTGAGTAAAGATATACTTCAAGCTCTTATGATCGGTGAAAATCTCACACTTGCCTCCATAGAGGTAGTGCCGCCAAATCTTCAAGGCGTGGACAACAGAAGCTAACTCAAGATCATGAGTGGGGTAGTTCTGCTCGTGAGGCTTCAGCTGCCTCGAAGCATAAGCTGCAACCTTCCCTTGCTACATTAGGACACATCCCAAACCCATCTTCGAAGCATCACTATAGATGGTGAACTCCAAAGTAGGATCGGGAATCGACAAGACAGGTGCGGTGGTAAGTCTCCTCTTCAACTCCTGGAAACTATCCTCGCACTCAGAACTCCACTCAAACCTCACGGCCTTCTTCGTAAGGTTGGTTAGGGGTCGGGCTATCTTCGAGAAGCCCTCGATGAATCTCCTGTAGTATCCCGCTAACCCCAGGAAACTACGAACGTCGCTGGCACTTCTTGGTGTTTCCCACTTGCTCACAGCCTCTATCTTGCCGGGATCCACCTCAATGCCTCTAGCTGTCACAATGTGGCCAAGGAAAGCCACACGATCCAGCCAAAACTCACACTTCGAAAACTTTGCGTACAGCTTCTCTCTGCGAAGAGTCTCCAGCACAATCCTCAGATGCTCCTTGTGCTGATCAATGTCTCGAGAATAGACCAGAATGTCGTCGATGAAAACGATAACGAACTGGTCCAGATAAGGATGGAAGACCCTATTCATAAGGTCCATGAACACGGCCGGGGCATTGCTGAGTCCGAATGGCATTACCACAAACTCGTAGTGGCCATATCGGGTACGGAACGCGGTCTTAGAGATATCCGACTCCCGGATCTTCAGCTGATGATAGCCAGACCTCAAATCGATCTTCGAGAAAACGCTGGCTCCCCTCAGCTGGTCGAAGAGATCCTCAATACGAGGAAGAGGGTACTTGTTCTTAACCGTCAGATGGTTAAGCTCGCGATAATCGATACACATGCGCATGGATCCGTCTTTCTTCTTCACGAATAGGACGGGCGCACCCCACGGAGAAACACTCGGTCGAATAAAACCGAGCTTGAGCAGTTCTTGGATTTGGGCCTTGAGCTCTTGAAGCTCCTTCGGCGCCATACGATAGGGAGCCTTAGAAACGGGGCCGGCTCCTGGAACGAGATCGATGGTGAATTCAACTTGACGGTTGGGCGGTCCTCCTGGCAGCTCGTCGGGAAAGACATCAAGGTACTCGCAGACGATGGATACTCTCTCGGGTGTACGCTCATCAACGGCATCGGACACCAAAGAGACAAGATAGCCTTGACAGCTACCCTTGGAAAGGCTCTTCCTAGCTTGCAAAGAAGAGATGACTCGAGGCACAGTCCTCGAATTCACCCCATAAAAGACAACAGGCTGATCGGAATCGGGGAAGAGGGTGACTTCACGCTCCTGGCACCGGATGTCGGCTCGATAACGAGTGAGCCAGTCCATGCCCAAGATCACGTCGAAGTCTCGCATTTCAATCACATAAACATCAGCTTCGAAAACACGGCCACCAATAGAGACAGGAAGATCACGAACCAAAGAATCAGACACAATAGTTTTTCCCGAGGCTAGGCTAACCTCGAGAGGATCAACTTGGCAAACATTCACAAAAGATAAGGCCTCAAGGCAATGGGATGAAATAAACGAGTGGGTTGCTCCAGTATCACACAAAGCAAAAACAGGCACGTTGGATAACGAAAGCATTCCGGACATGGTACCTGTGTTGTTGTTGGCCGCCTCGTCATGAGTGATGGTGTAGACACGGGCCTGGCCTCCAGTCCTCTGCTGGTTAGGTGGGGGCTGTCTGGGCTGCTGCTGCTGGTTCGGCCTCCTTGGCTCTGGGCAGGTGCGGGAGAAGTGGCCCTTCTTCTGGCAGTTGAAGCAAGTCATATCGGCAGCCCGACACGCATTGGCCTCATGAACTAGCCCGCATGCTCTACATGGTGGGGTTCCGACAGGAATCTGACGAAGAGGCTGGACAAACTGTGCAGCAGGCTGCTGCTGAAGCTGGCGCGAACCATGGTTAGAGCGCTTGTTCTTCTTGCGGTTCTGCTGATCATTCTTCCTCTTGCCAGAGCTAGAGGAGGGGGAAGCTGAAGCATACGGAACCGGATACGGATAAGGCGCCTGAGCAAGAAGCGGCGGCTGATAAGACAAGGGCGGGATGAGAGGAGGTACAGCCTGGGCAGGCTGAGCAGCATGATAGACAGAAGGAACAGGATCAGCCGGAAGGATAAGGCTCTCAACTCTCTGAGCCCGACTGACGGTATCGGCATAAGATAACAGTCCGTGACTCCCAACTAGCTCACGGATTCTCGGATTCAGCCCTTTCAGAAACTTGTTGGCTTTCTTCTCGTCGGTGCTCACAGAATCACCAGCAAAGAGGCACATTCGGGTGAAAGTGCGGGTGTAGTCGTCCACGCTGGTACTGCCCTGCTGAAGATGGTAGAACTCGTGCTCCATGCGGTCCCAAAAACTCTGAGGGAGGAACTTGCTACGAACCATCGCCTTCATCTGCTCCCAAGTAAGGGCATTGAGCTCAGCCTCTGGCCTCCGAGACCAGTGGTCGACCCACCAATCAGAGGCATCTGCCTTCATCTGGAAGGCGGCAAGAGCTACTCGCTGCCTATCGGGAAGAGGGAGCACAGCGAAAATCTTGTCGAGCTCCTTCATCCACTCGAGCACAGCAGTGGGGGCCTCAATCCCCGAGAAAGTGGGCGCATGCATGCCCTGAAACTGAACAATGAGCCGGGGAAAATCCAAGGCCGGAGGGGCCTGCTGGTTAGGAGGAGGTGGAGGTGGAGGCGGGGTTTGCTGACGGTTGCGAGCATTGCGATTACGAGTGGCCATTGTTCTACATTGAACAAGCCGGAAAAGTTTAACACCAAAAACAAAATTTAAAAATAAATATTGGAAGTCTAGAGTTCGCCACGAAACACTAGAGTTCAAAACAATTCAAGGTGGATAGATTTCCTAAGCCTCAGATAAATAAACAAAACCACAATAATTTCATACCTTGAGCTGGCGCGGCGAGACGAAGAGAGTGGTCGATGGTCATATAACAATTAATCACAAAAGAACCAGTCTACAGAAAAGCAAGACTGGCTCTGATACCAAACTGTAACGCCCCGTTTTAATTTCAAGAATTTACCGTATTTATTTAATAAAAATCAGAGTTTTTTTTTTTTTAAATATAAATTAAAACCTTTATCGAGAAACGGGCGCTACTTACTAACATCATTAAATAACACACATGCACGAACTAACAATAAGACAAGTTCCAAATATACGTAAGTCTTAAAAAAAACATTTCAAAAGATCCAACATTATTCAAAGCTCAACCCAATTCAACATAGTTCGAAAAGTGAAAGCAGTAAATTTTCCAAGGCAATAATAGCAAACAAATAAAGTTCGAGTTTAAGCGGAAGCATAGATTTATCAACACATATGACCACCATCTCGCTTGTCCTACGCCACCGCCTCCAGCTCGTCTTAACCTAAAAACAAAGGAAGAGAGAAACAACAAGAAAATAATGGGGGTGAGCAACCAACTAGCTCACCATTATCACACGGTTATCTCGTATAATTATTTTAAAAAGCAGTATCAGTAAAAGCAGTTTCAATATCGGTATGCACAGAATTCAAAGCCTAAACCCCCTACCAGCCCTATCGCAAACCTCCTATGTACATACAACAACCTTCCGGATACAACGGCATGGCTGTAACTGGAAATATTCCCACCCCCGGGTACAACGGTTCGCAGGATTCTTTCCAGGAGACAGCAGAGATGTTTTTCCCCTTCCGGATACAACGGCATGGGGCGTCCCTCCCGGATACAACGGGCAGGCGACCTCCTACTGTTTTCGCATTCATCAAGGCACTAGCGTTCGGGACACTTAGACTAGAGTTCTCATGCATACAAAAATTTTCAAAAGAACATTACACGAAATAAGGAGTGCGATAAATATGGAATACATCATAAATGTACCCACCTGATAGCAGCACGGTTCACAGTCACAAATCTCGAAATAAGGCAATATCAACACCTCTAGACACCTACATGATGTCAAGATCCTACAATCAGAATCTATCTCGACTTAAATCGGAAATCACAAGACAGACCTAGTCGAACTCGATCCGACTAAGTAGTTCGTGAAGTCCTGTGGATGTTGGAACACTAGGACTCGGCCCTAAACTCGACCAAACCACTTAAGGGAGTTCACAAAAATCCATCTAAGGTTTGACCAAGTCAAACACACATAAAAACCAAAAAGCAAGGCCATCCAAATTCAATATAACAATTATGCTCGAAAATTGAAATCATTTAATCGCGTGAAAAATAAAAGGTCAAGATATCCTACGAATTAAGCTCTGAAAATTTATAAAAAATTTCATCTCCCAGTAACATGTAAAATCACAAAGTTTCAGCTTTAAACTCAAAATATCCTATTTTATAAAATTCGAACAGTAATTCAGCAAAAAGGGCACATTAATCCATACTCAGACTTAATGAATGAATCTGAACCTGAAAATGTTACACAACAACACTCAATATACCGAAGTCCATTTATAAAAATTGCAGCCTTAAATGATAACTGCTGCTATTTTTAAAAATTCAAACGGGCAACAGCAGTTTATCGAATTTAAATCCAAACTGAAACCAAACGGACTCTAAAAATTTCCATATTTTACAAACATGATCAAACACCTAAAATATGACTCTCAGCCAAATTTCAGAATTTTCCATGCAGTAACCAATTTTTAAAAATTCGAACAACATTTCTTCAGATTCAATAAATAAAATATTAACCATATCAAATCAACACCAAAAATTCTAAAAATTAAACACAACACATATAAGTCACAGGGGAATGATATATCCAAATTTCAGCTCATTTCAGTCAAGCATGAATTTATTATGCATTTAACAATATTCTGGACAGAATACAAATTAACTATTAAAAATAGCTATAGGTCTTCAAAAATTATGAAAATTTTACACAAGGCAGAATATAGACAGATAACACATCCCTCAAAATTTCACATCGTTTCGAGCAGCGAGCTATTTTTAAAAATTCGAACATCAAAACAGCGATTAACGAGTTCGACAACTTGACAATTAAATCACAACACACGATTTATCGTCCGAGGCCTTTTCATAAGACCAAGGACTCGACATTGTTCCATTATCCACCGACTTACACGACTTTCGAGGTCTCGTTCGATTTTTGAGAAAATCGAAGAGATCCCGAACATACGAATACAATAATCACAACAATCCATATATTAGCACATATTCAACAATTAAATTCACATCATATATACAATAGAAGCACAACATGAATACGAACAACTCAACGAGCATATGTGAATTAAACGAGACGGACAAACGACGAGGTACCGTTCTCGGGAAAACTCGAAACGTCACGAACACGAAAGCTCGACGGTAAACTCGTCTCGCCGGAAAAGAGGGCTCGATGTACACGGGAATAGCTTGCTGCTGGTTCACGGCTCGTTGGGAAAGTCGCCGGACGTCGCTGCTCGGAGAATTAACAAGCTCGCCGGAAAAAGACCACAAACAGCGATGGAGGAGGAGCTTCACGGCGCGGCAGAAGTGGCGTCGCGGCGCGGAGGTCGGGCAGGTCACGGCGTGAGGACAAGCAGGTCGCGGCGCGGAGGGGACGATGAAGGTTCAGAGTTCTCCGGGACTTGCTGCAACTGTCGCCGGAACTGCAACTGGGGCGACGATGATGATGACGGAGAGGAGATGACGAGGATGATGAGGGCACGATGATGAGCGCGCGTGGTGATGGTGATGACGATTGAAGATCGATGATGGTGAAAGAAGGAGATGATGACGATGAGGGATGAACGAAACGATGTTGTCGATCGAAATCACAGAAAGAACCAAAACTTGCGATTGATATTTTATAGATATATACATATACACATATGTATATTAGGTTTGGGAAAAAGAACAAAATTTCTTGTTGTCCAAGACAACACCAAAATCACGCCCAAAACAAAAGAAAAGGAAAATCTGTCGGGCCGGGCCCGAGAAATTTGGGCCAATAGGATTTTTGGGCCGGTTGGGACAACAAAACAGCTCACGGGCTCAAATAAAAATTTAAACAGATATATTCGGGCCCAATTCGATTACAACAAAATTATCGGGCTCGATTTCGAATGCAAACGCGCGATAAGAATAAACCGAAAAAAATAAACATATATACATTTATTCATATTAATAATTTAATAAATCACAAAAATCAAATAAACAATTAGACAAATTTCACAATTAGCATTTAATCACATTTGACAAATAAATAAACATAATGGCATTCAATAAAATAAAATATAAATATTATCACCAATTAATAATAACAATAATAATAGCAATAAAAATAATAAAAATAAATCCCAAATAATCCACAAATAAACGGGGCATTACATTAAACATTCTACTAGAGTAATATTATTGACCTTCCCGTTTAGCTTCAATTTATTTAATAAATTCGAACCTTCTACTTAATTAATTAAGGCAAATTTGCCCCTAATATCACGACCTTTATCGAAGTTGCAATTTAATCATTACCTTTTCACTTTTGCAAATTATATCACATAGTTTAATTTGTTGCAAACAGTCTGAAAACAGTCATAGAAAAGCTGATGTGGTCGAACAACAAATTGAAGATTGTGATATAGTTTGCAAGGGATATACAAATTGGTGCACCAATTTGCAGCAAACTGAAGATTGTGATATAATTTGCAAAATTGAAAAAGTCGTGATTAAATTACAAGTTTGAAAAATAAGTCATGATATTAAGGGCAATTTTGCCATTAATTAATTATAGTTAATTTAATTAATTAATTAGATCACTGACAATATAATTAATTTACTATCCCTATGTTTAAGATATAACGTCCATTGATTAATTAAATTACTGACAATATAATTAATCAATTTCTTTTACCACTAGGATCCAATTAGTACCACTCAGTTCTTTAATCATTATGTTGGAATTTAATTCGCCTGCAAGGCTTAACATAATATTCCTTCATGAATATGCATCATGAATCAAATAAATATGCATCATGCATACATTTAATTTTAATATATGGACTATTTATGAATTAAATATGTACTTGGTATGAACTAAATATGCATCATGTACATATTTAATTTATATATAACAAATATGCACTATGTTTGAACAAAATATGCATTTTGTATGAACTAAATATGCATAATGTGTATATTTAATTTAAATATAACAAATATGCACTACGTACGAACTAAATGTACATCTCGTATGAACTAAATATGTATCCTGAATGAACTATATGCATTATGTATATATTTAATTTAAATATAACAAATATGAACTGTGGACAGACTAAATATGCATTTCGTATGAACTAAATATGCATCATGAATGAACTAAATATGCATCATGTATATATTTAATTTAAATTTAACAAAAATGCACTATGGATGAAGTACATATGCATTTCTTATTACCTGAATATGCAAAATTAATGAACTAAATATGTGAATTAAATATGCATTTCTTATTCTCAATTAATTATGCATTACTTATAACTAAAATATGCAAGATGTATTATCTAAATATACACATGAAATAAAATAAATGTGCATATAACAGTTAAAGGGTCATATTTCAATTATTCAAACTATAAATAAATTACATATTGACCACAAGAATCCAATTGCAATAACTCATAAGTTTTCAAAATTGCAATCAAATCTTTGTATAATTTTCAAATAAAAGCCCAACCCCCAAATCCAACCTCAGCGCACCCGTCGCATCACACTGCACTTCTAGTTGCGAACACGCACTTCTAGTTGCGAACACGCACTCCTTCTTTGACTTTCCTCTTCAATTCTGAGTTCACATCGATCAATTCCAAATTCATCACGAATTTTTTATTTCAATTTATTGTTTCCTCCTGTGTTGTTGATTTTCAACCAGAAGGTCAATCGCCATATCTCAGTCGGTTGCCTAGTCATAAAGTCACAACTTCCAGAACAGTGAGATGGCGCGAGGTTGGCCGCCAGAGCCAGATGCGGAAGGAAATGCGGCAGCGACAGTGTAGAGACAGTCCCGACCAACGACGGAAAGATAGGCTATGCGGCGGGCGCCTGGTAAGGGACAACATTGTTGTTGATGTCGAAGGCGGAGAACTTTCGGGCGGTGGAGAAGTGGATTTTTCTACTTGATAGTTCTGCAAGTCGAGTGGTTTTTTCTGATTTTTAATTTCATTATGTACCAGCAGGGTTAGCTAGTTTTTTTTAGCACTGGGGCTGTGCTGAGGGTTGGTGGAGAGGCTGGAACCCGCCGGGCGGAGGCTGGAACTGCCGGTTTGAGGACCGTCGGTCGGAGGCCAGATTAATTTAATTACTGATAATATAATTAATCAATTTATTTTTATCCAAATTAGTACCACTCAGTTCTTAATTATTATGTTGGAAATTACTTCGCCTCTAGGGCTTAACATAATAAACTTTCATGATCTCATTCCGGGGATGTCATCAACCTGGTGGACCAGGACATAATAACTGTAAACAATTTTAATGGCATCATGTGAACAACATTATTTACCAAAATACTGAGTATGTCAACCTAATCAAAATAGGTATCACCCTTGGTAAATTAAATAAATAAATGTTGAGTAGATATGCCCGTTTATTGTCTTACGGGTTAAGAGAATGCATTAATTTCTGATGTCTAGATTATTTACTTGGTCAATATAAAATAATCTTATCCTCCGTAGGTCCATTCAATGCACCCATGATGTACTGGTGTAGTTCATCAGCCAAAGATCAACTGAATCAAAAATTAGACTATAACCTTTCACAACAGATAGTTCAATTAAATCTACGCTACGAATCATTTTAATTATATTTTACAATGAACTGATAATATGATCTTTATATTCAACACATCGAACCATATTATCTACAATGTAAAATGAAGGAACTAATTCTCGCATAAATAAATAAACTGCAAACACAAATACTTGACTAAAACATAATTGTCATTCAAAATGGTATTGTCAGAAACTGAAAGCAGCGATTTTACAGTATACCTAACAATCTCTCACTTATACTCTATAATTCTTTCGGCTATTATTAAGTATATATTCTTTCAATCTAATTCTTAAAGGCTAATCATAACTAGTCGCCACACGCTTGACTCTCATTCTTCCTACGTGTCGGTTGAAGACCTTCACCGGTAGGCTCTTCGTAAAAAGATGCTAGGTTGTCCTCTAACGATATCTTGGCAACAACGACTTCCTATTGTCCAACGATATCTTGTGTCAGGTGGTGCTTGCACTCTATGTGTTTACTCTCTTTATGTGTCCGTGGTTCCTTCGAGTTTGCTACTGCCCTGTTGTCATCACAGAAAACTGTGATCGCAGCGGGAAAACTCGGTACCACGTTAAGGTCTAATAGGAAGTTCCCTAGCCACACTTTTACCTTTGCTGCCTCTGAGGCCGTGGCGTACTCGACTTCCATGGTGGAGTCTGCCACGCATTTTGTTTAGGTATACTGTAAAATCTTGGCTTTCAGTTTCTGGCAATACCATTTTGATCTGGCAATCATGTTTTGGTCAAGTATTTGTGTTTGCAGTTTATTTATTTATGTGAGCATAAGTTCCTTTATTTTACATTATAGATAGTATGGTTGATGTGTCGAACAGAAAGATCATATTATTAATTTTTTTTAGAATATAAATAATTAATTCACAGTCTAGACAGATTGAACAACCTGTTGCTAAAAGATTGTAGTATAATTTTTGATTCAGTTAATCTCTGACTGATGAATTACACTAGTACTTTGTAAGTACAGAATGGACCATAGAGGATAAGATTAGTTGAATACTGAAGAAGTAAATAATCTAGACCTCAGTAATTGATGCGTACTCTTAAGCTGTAAGATAATAAACGGGCATATATACTCATTACTTATTTATTGACTTACCAAGGGTGATTCCTGTTTTATTAGGATGACATACTCGGTATTTTGGTAAATACTGATGTTTATATGATGCGCTGTTAAAGTTATTTACGGTCACTATGCCCCGATCCGTTGGGTTGATGACGTCCCCAAAATGAGTTTAGGAAGAAAAATTATGTTAAGTCCTGCAAGGGATTAAATTCCAACATAATGATTAAAGAGCTGAATGGTAATAATTCGAATCCAAGA
>BKCP01005028.1:252699-295485 GCA_008636005.1 Striga asiatica | reverse complement strand
AAATATATTGACAGTAATTATATTGATCAATGGACGTTATATCTTAAACATAGGGACGGTAAATCGATCAAAAAATAACTAAAATTAATTAATTACGTAGGGGGTTTGAATTTATTGAATAAATTGGAGCTAATTTGATTTCGAATATTGAAGTTCTCCGGGATGTACAAAATCGACATGTCAATTTTCAAATGTTTTGATGTATAATTTGTTACTTTAATTATACTGAATTTGATTTATATTAAATTTTAAATTGATACTTTAATTAGATTGAATTTAATTTTATAATAATTAAATATATCATGGGCATAGGATTTTTTATTAATCTTTTGATAAAAAATTTAAATAACAAAGAAAAAATATGATATAGCATAATATTTGGATTTCTCTTCTAATTTGATCAGTAATTTGACTAATAATTGACCATTGAATAAATTGGTATAAGCATACATTGAAATTGGGATATAAAAGTGCTTAAAAAAATATTGGATAATTTTGATTTGTATAACAAACAAAAAAATAAATAAATCTACTTTAATGTTTAGATTCTTTCCATTATTTTTTGTACATTAACAATCATAGATTGATTAATTGATTTAAAAAAAATAAAACCAAAACTACAAGATACTACAAAATTTAATAATATTACTTAAATAAAAATTGTTATGCAAACAAAAGTGTTTAATAGTATAAGTTTTTCATTGTATGCATTTATTTTATTTTTATAGTGAGATGTGATTTGAAAAATATAAACATGTGATTTAAAATAAAATTTAAAAATTTTAAAATATATATATATAGATAGATAGTACAACAAACGGGCATGATTTTCTACACTTACTCATCTACATACATCCCCACGGGTACAACCAAGTACAGCATGGGTTGCATCCAAACGCGGGGCCCATACCATGTTGGAGTACAAGATTCGTCCACGTTTCGGTATCTTATTGCAGGATATGATTCCTGCAGGGCTTTGGTTTGAAGTAGACACGTCGGTCGGAGGTTTTTTTATCAGATGTGGGGCCCATCCCGGAACTTGGTCCAAGATGCTCCAATCATGTGCCCTTGCGTTAGGTAGTGAATGTACAATAATACAATAGTTGTGCTTTTCGTGCTTCATATTTTTAAATTTAAATTATAGACTACCAAATGAGTACAAGATAAAATTCACCAGCTAGTTACTAAAGTTGAAAATTAATATAAATATATTTTTTCTTTATAACAAGCTTACGAAATTATTTTTTCACATCATTCATTTATTTATTTAAAAAAAAAAATGAAAAAAAAAAAAAAAAGTTCTGGACAAAAATAAAGCTGCCGGATTTTGAGAATCTGTTTTTCATTAATGACGTGATTACCCTTAATTAATTCAGACAAAGACGGATTATGATAATCCGTGTTCACAAAAACGGATTGTGAAAATCCGTTTTACCCGTGAAAATCCGTGTTTATATATATATATATATTTTTTTTGTTATGAAAACGGATTCTTAGAATCCGTTTTTATGTTTTTTCTTCTTTTTTTATTTTTTTTAAGTTAGGCTCGACTCTTGAATGCTCACGAACTCGTTTACCAGCGATCGCGTTTATTTTGGCTGAATTTTTATTCTTGTCCTTCAATATGAAGGTTTTTTATAAATTTTGATTCAACATTTTGAACACGAAATAATATCACTTTAATATCAATTCATTCGTCAAATGATAAAATCTAGCATGCATACATACATGAAACACTATATACAAAAAGACAACCACAATTACCGACAAAAAAAAAAGTGAACCACAAAATATGTACTCAAAACCATCAAGAATAAATATCTGAAAATCCAGTACAAAAAATAAAAGAAAAAGGGAAAATGACGACAAAATCACAGAATACAAAACAAACTAACTAGGAGTATATGGTTTCCTAGACCTGCGGTTTTGGGACTCTCTCCGAGGCCCCGGTACCAAAGAAGACGATCCTGCTGCTGGGGTTTCACTATAATTGACTTCAATTGTACTGATTTGACTTCAATTGTACTAATTCGAGTTCGATTTCACTATAATTGACCGAGATTGTACTAATTCAAGTTCAATTGTACTAATTCGAGTTCGATTTCACTATGTTATATGTTATATACTATATGTTATATGTTATATGCTATATGTTATATGTTATATGTTATATATACTATATGTTATATGTTATATGTTATATACTATATGTTATATGTTATATGTGATATACTATATGTTATATGTGATATATTATATGTTATATGTTATATGTTATATGTTATATGTTATATGTGATATACTATATGTTATATGCTATATGTTATATGTTATATGTTATATACTATATGTTATATGTTATATGTTATATGTCATATACTATATGTTATATGTTATATATTATATGTTATATACTATATGTTATATGTTATATGTGATATACTATATGTTATATGTTACATGTGATATACTATTTGACTTCAATTGGACTAATTTGACATCAATTTGACTAATTTGACTTCAATTGGACTAATTAGAGTTCGATTACACATTATATAAATCATCCAAATACAAAATATTCATCTCACCAATCCGATTCAGTCAAAATACATACAAAAAAATCTAGTTCCCCCAATCATCACGGAGTCTAGTTCGAGCGGTGGGAGGATGCGAATACGGGCAACGGTCCGCGAAATGTTCGGGATCACCACATCTACTGCATTGATCCCGGCCCCTTCTACGGCGCGCCCGACGATCCATTTGCATTTTAAAGCGTCTCGTTTGGGCGCGATCGGGTCCAGGCTTCGAGATGATCCTCTGCCAATGCGGAATCAAATTCCATCCCACCCGCGGCCACGTATCAGGATTTTCGATTGGAGCAAAATTCCAATTAGAAAATTGAGCAACCCAGTTTTCCGTCCAAAAGTGGGAATCGTACAACAAGTTCGGTGGATCACACCGGTCACGACACACGGCTAATGCATGAGAGCATGGTTTCCGATGTGTCTGCCACTTCCTACATGTACAACGCTGCTGCCGATAATCAACCTTAAACCTGTTTTCCACAATGATTTATATATATAAATTAAAAAATAAAAAATAAAAACTCATTTGAGTGGAAATAAAAAATTCCAATTAAAAAATACATACTTGTTTTGCCCTCTTCCATTGGCGCGTAGACCGGTTGTCACCATGTACTGGGATCCGTCGGCGTCCACACATCGCACCTCGTGAGTCGCCGCTGTCCTCTCAAACACCAGATAGGCGGTATAGAGGTCGGTAGGAACGGGACTCTTGCATCCTCTGGACTTGTTTTGTTCCTGTTCAAACAAATCCAGAGTCTTGTTCATTGTGGCTTGTACCAACGCTCTGCAGGGCAGGAACCTAACACCTTTGAGGACGTTGTTGTAACTCTCTGACATATTGGTTGTCAGAGTGCCCCATCGACGTCCTCTATCTCTGTACAGGGTCCACTTTTCCAAAGGAATTTGGAAAAGGTAATCGTATGCGTCCGGGTTACATTCATGGAGTTCCTGTCGACTCTGCTCAAATTTGCGGCGAGAACACAGTGAACCCAACTTCCAGCACAAACCCCGGACTTTCTTACTCCGGTACCTTGAAAACACGTTGCTCCGGAGGTGTCGAAGGCATATCCGATGAAACGCATGGGGTTCGTGCCAAGTCTCCAGTAAATCAACGACACTCATATGCCGTTGTCCCTGTCGGAAAGAAGACATATCGGTCTGTCAGGGACAACATGATGGCGCAGATGTGTTAGGAAAAAGGACCAGCTAGCCGTGCTTTCTTCGTCCACAATCGCATACGCGACTGGCAATAGATGCTTATTCGCGCCCTGGGCTATGGCAACAAGCAGCTTCCCCTTGTACGAACCTGCTCAGTTGGACATATGTTTTTTTTATCAGACACTATTGTAAATTAGAAAATTAAAAATTCATTTGCAAGTAACAAGTAGATTTCCCTTGTACGAAACTCGCAGGTGCGTGCCGTCGATGCTAATAATCGGCGGGCAAAGAAGGAAGGTTTGAATGGCGGGGCCGAACTCCCAGAAGACAAATCTGAATTCTCTATCTCGAGATTGCTTCGCCATTTCCCCACCCTGCCATTCCCACTCAACGACTGTACCGGGATTTGCCCTTTGAAGGGCGGCAAAAAACCTGCAAATTATAAAAGGTAATCATAAATAAATAAATATAGTTAAAAACAACACGTAAATACATTTATAATTAATTTTTGCTTACTGGGGAAGTTGTGCGAAGTTCGATTCCCACGTGCCATATAGACGATCGATGGCTTTTTTTCTCCCGTGCCACGCCTTCTTGTAGCTGACATTGACGCTCCATGCGCTTTTTACGTCGGCTTGGACCATTTCCACACTGTATGTCACTTGCTTCTGAATCTTAGTCAACAGAAGATTTGAGATCATGGTTGCGGTCACATTCTTGTGGTCATTTCTCTCGAACACCTGCATGCAAGTCTGGCTATCGGTCCATTCGGTTACCTCCCACATGTCGTGATCCCGTTTGTTAAGACTCACCCGAGCCTTCCATATACATGGTACAACTTCAGTTGATCTGCACACAAGTTTGAACGACTTCTTGTTGGAATCTTTTGTCCAGACCGCCCTAAGATTCTCAACATTCCAGGCCAGAATACCAGTCCGGGCTTCTTCCTTGGTACGAAAAACTGTACCCAAACGGATAGTCTCGACATGCCCATCCCAGACTGGCAAGGCATACTCGTCCCTGTCTACACACGACGAGTCCCGCTCACCCATCTCGCGATATACGTGGAGGCCTTCATTTGGAAAGGGGTGTTCTTCAATGAATTCTTGTTCGCTCTCTTCATTAATTGATCTGTTCGATTCGATTTTCGAGGTCTCATCAGTGAAATCGTCTTCCCCAGGACTGAAATCTTCATCTCCAGCAATTTCTTCCTCAATGTTCGGTCCTCTCATGGTAAAGCTCGTCCCTTCGCCGAAATTACTCGTCCCTTCACCAAAATTACCGGCATGCGTAGTCCACGTACCCTCACCACCAAACACTCCCCCGTAACAATATGATGGCGTAGGATCCTCAACCTGTGTAACCTGTGTGTTTGCTTCCAACACTATATACAAAAACACATAGGACATAGGAGTAAAGTAGTAAATCCATGAAAGAGCACTATCATTATTCAGTATTCCGGGAATAAACGAACCATTCGGTTGTCTGGCCATTAAAGTATTATCCGAAATTGTCCAACTATCACGAAATCCACCATTTTCGTAAATCATATCTACCAATTGTTCATATGATATTATTCCATTAATAACAAATGAACAATCCGGACGAGACATATAATTCGAAAAATTCCATAACTCACTCTGAGGAATTTTCCAATATACATTAACAAAGTAGGGACCGTTAGACGCCATTTATAACCTGTTGCACAAAAAAAAATTCTATTTTACAAATGACAACAAAACATAATGGCTAATCAAACACCCGAGAAAATTTCAATTATTATTTTACCAATCTAAATTTAAAACTCATTTCCAACAACAACATATAATTAATCATATTTTTACTCCAACAAAAAAAATTGTTAATTAATTTATCAAAAACACCACCAAAACCCTAATCACCATAATCCAACAATAACATCAAATTCGTAAACAATTCGGATAAATATTCAACATACATTAAACCAACATTCAAGATTTTCTAAACAATAGCAAATAATAAATTATAATCATTTAACGCAACTATTAAACCAACATTCAAGATTTTCTAAACAATACTCAATTAACCAAATATATCTCTTAAACATTCATAAACAACAAAAAAATAATATTACATTATATTAAAATAATAACTAACCTCTTCTCCGACGATTAGTTGATTTTTTTTTTATTTTATTTTTGAATAGAGCTTGAATTCGCCAAAAATCGAACAAAAGACACAAGATTATGTTTATGAAGATAAGAAGAAGAAACGCAGAATGTGTGCTCGGGGAAGGATTCCGTAGATCCTTATATCAAGCAAAAAATGGATTTTCGAAATCCGTTTTAATCGATATTTTTTTAAATTTTTTTATTAAAAACGGATTGTGAAAATCCGTGTTATACGGTAGATCTTATATCCGCCGTTTTAAATCCGACCGTTTTCTTTTTTTAAAAAAAAATAAATAAAAAAGAAAAACGGATTTTCATAATCCGGCCGTTTTATTGTTTTCCACAACTTTTTTTTTGCCACATATTTTTTTTTATTTTAAATAAATAAACCACCCAAGATCTAAGTCTATTATATTGACAATTAGAAAGAATTTGACCCAAAGTAATGTGGAGGATCTAAATGAGTAATTTATATATATAGGGGCTGGTTCAAATAAAAACTAGTCCTGGTGTGAGAACTATGAGAACCGTATTTGATGCTATTTTTAATTCTGTATGATGCTATTTTTTATATCAGATGATGCTATGATTTTTACAAATGTTAACAGAAATTGTGTTGCTATTTTTAATAAGATTCATCCTGGTTAAAAATAACACCAAACACAATCAATCATAGCACTACGCACAATTAAACATAGCGTTCTCACGGTTCTCACACTAAGACTTGGTTCTCATTTGAACCATTATATTCATAATAAGAATGGATCATATGAAAAAGAGGAATAGTGAAAGAAATAAGAATGATCTTACACCATTAGATTCATAATATCAGTGGTCAAGATACAGTCAAAATTGAATAAGATGGTCAAAATCATGGTAGAAAAAATGTAATTAAATAGAATCTTGTGATCAAATATATATCACTAAGGGCAGATATATAATTTGACACCCACCCACTTAGTGGGTCCCACCACAAACAAAACCACAAGTTATCTTTCATCCCTACCAACACCAACACAACTCACGACGTGCCGGCAGGAGAGCTCACAGTCACCTTCTTCATCTGGCCACTGGCCGCCGTTAAATTATCATCTGCTGCCGCTCTCTCCTAACACCTCCGTCAGTCGTATTTCAATCCCGCCGTCGGATGTCCACCATCCCGCTGCCGCTGTCCACCAATCACGCACTCTCCTCCGTACTTAGCCACAGCTCCGCCGTCCACCAAATCAACCGTGGCGTCCATCTCCTCTGTCGCATCGCCTATCACGCGTCGTCTGGTCTCCACTGAATTTTTGCCGAAATGGCCTGTGAATCGGGGCCTTCTTTCTGCGATTCAACATTTGAAGTGCCATGTGCGTGTAATCGGGACTCACAGAGGTCATCCCATCGACGTCGAGGCGACGGCGACGGAGACGCCGACCTGTGTGTTAGAGGTCGCCAGAAAATATTGATTATTTGTATGGCTCTCAGACGACGGCGACGACGGTCTAGCAGGGGTCTCCGGCGGCTACCGTGGTGTAGAGATGCACATAAGATCCATCACATTAGTGGGCCCCACCCCAATTAAAACATTACACTTTCCACACCACTCGTCACCTACCCCCTTTCTCTCTCTCTCTCTCTCTCTCTCTCTCTCTCTCACACACACACACACACACAGATGCACGCACAATCGCACACATATACCCTTAATGAAGGTATAAATTTGACTTTTTTATTACCCATAAGATCATCCGATTTAATGGCTACGATTTATTATTCTCACTTCTTTCAAAGCACAATTCTCATGTGAGCGCGACCCTATATATATATATTATGGTCGCACTTCTGTGAGAATGGTGCTAAGTGAAAGAAATAAGAATAGATCATAGCCATTAGATAGGATCATCTAATGGTTAAAAAAAGAAAAAAATATACCATCATTATGGGTATTATGGACATTTACTCACACACCAATTGTACACCACAATAGTGGGCCCACCCTATATTAATACACTCTCATTCTCCACCAAGCACGCCCCCATCTGTCACCACTCACCCACCTCATCATCTCTCTCTCTCTCTCACATACACACACACATTACTCACAGTAAATACAGACGCACACGACACACACAACAAACACTCGCCGGAATCACACGGCGGCGCCGTCCAGTAGATTCCCGCTGATGCACCCCGCCTTTGCCGGAGACAATGCACCGCCACTGTTGGAGCATCCCTGCTATGGCTACCGCCGCCACCACCTAACCCCTCTCTCTCTCTCTCTCTCTCTCTCTCTCTCTCTCTCTCTCTCTCTCTCCTGCAAAAAACTGGCCCGAATCATCCCGCCAGAAAACTGCGTCACTGCTGGAGCACACTGATGCACCGCCGTCGTCGAAGCATCTCTGCCACCGCCACCGAACTCCACACACTCTCTCTAACTCTCCCGCAATAAAAACAGCCCCGTCATTGCCTTCACGCGGCCGCCGGCTCTTGTCTCTGGTGAAGGTGACCTCGTCCGATAGCGACCGTCGACCGTCACGCACCATCCGACACCGACGAACGGATAACCGTCGACCTCCAGGCTCAGTCCTATCTCCAGGAAAATTTGACCTACTAGCCGTCAAGGTCTCGCGATCAAATTCTGCCACCTCTCACATACACCAACCGTCGGCCACCACCGTTAAGGTCTCACCGTCGGGCGCCGTCGGTGGTGGTTGCGTCACAATAGATGGATGGTGAAAGTGGAAAGATCAGTTTCTGAGATTTGTAATTATGGTGGACGAACGGGAATGTGGGTTGGGATTTGGGGGGCTTGAATTTAAAATTTTGATAAATTACAAGGACTCAATTGCAAATTTCAAAATTTTTATTATATTTCAATGTGGCACATAGGGGAAATTGGTAATTTACAAAGAATATATAAAAAGTATTAGTTTTATATTTTTATACATATATTTATTATATTATTTTTAACCAAAAAAATAATATAAAACTATATAAAATATTAAAATACTAAATATACTTTTATGATAATAGATAATAAAATAACAAAGCCGACCAAATTATATAAATAAATTATTTATATTTCAATGTATATATATATATATATATTTTTTTTTTTATTTTCAACAAACACTAATATAAAATATTAAATAAGTTTAACACTAAATATAATTTATCATAATAAATAATAAAGTATTTTTAGTATCTAAGTTAATTCGATGTACAATTATATCTATTAAAACTAGTTTTTGAATATACATAATATATCTGGGATCGTATAAACTAGTGCACTTTATAGAATAATGTGTCGCACTTTATAAAACAATACGTTGCACTTTATAAGCAACAATCTAAATTTTATCACCACACTCTAAAATACCACAACATAAATTAAAAAATGGATCTACATAATATTTTAACACCCATCACATTATTTGTCCACATAAAACACAATCATGCTAACATACCAAATTTATAGTAGTGCACTTTATACATCAACACGTTGCACTTTATAAAACATTACGTAACACTTTATAAAATAACACTTGCACTTTATCACAACTATAAGATCGTCCGAATAGAGAACGAAACCACCAGAACTCGATTTTTTTTTTAACCAGAAATAATATAAAAATAATAAAAAGATTATTAACACGTTAAATATAACTTTAACATAAATAACAAATTATTTGGACAATTTAGAATAATTCGGTTAACCAAACAAAATAAACCAATTAATTATGTTCATTTTTAATTTGAGTGGGACAAAAGTTCGGTTGGTTCAATATGCACAATACATACTAACACAGTGCACCATATTGTTGGACGAATTGCACTTTAATAACTGTTAGATTGCACATTATACTTCATTTACATATATACTAATATGTTTAATCAAAATATAATATAAAATATTACATAAAAAAATATTAAATACTAATAATGTTTTTTATAATAAATAATATAATTTATATTAATTATTTTGGTTAATTATGTTAACCGACAAATTAAACCCGCTCTGTCGAAATTTTCAATTCAAAATTTTAAATTTCATTTGGATTAGTTGCTTTTACCTTTAAACCATATATATTTATACACGACATTTTGCACACTTTTCGAAAAATGCCATAAGGATTATACATGTATTAAAAATTTAGAAATTGCAAAAATGCCCTAGGGATTATCTAATTCCCATTTGGAAAGCCCTAAAATCAATTAGCACCTCCACCACACCAGATCGCTTGTCTTCTCCGCGTAAACTCGCGGTGTCTGAATAATCGGAGTTCTCGGCTGCCGCCACGCTGGGATATGACGGAGTCTTTCACCGTCGGCTGCTGTGGTGAGATTTGTGACGGAATCGAAGCCGGACTTCGCAAACAGTGGCTCTGCAGAGCTTACTCTACGGTGGTTCATCTTTGGACGCCTCAAGACTCCTACGTCCATATCGACGGTGTCCGGTGGGTAGAAACCGAATTTCGCGAACCCGGACGGTGTCCATCCCGACGACGACCACCATAGACCTAGTAATGAAGAGACTGTAACGACAGGGCTTCGTCGGAGCTGGCGTCGAAAATGACTTTATCCGCAGTGCTCGTGTCGGCGGTGGGTGGGTGGCCGGATAGCTGTCGGTGTATGGGTTGGGGGTTTGTTGTGGTGCGTGTGTGTGTGTTCCGAATGTGTGGATTTCTGTGTGTAATTTTTGGTGCTGGGTGTGACGACGACGATGAGCTGGGATGTGGGGGTGGTTATGGTGGTCGGCAAATAACCGGTGGTTGATGAATACCCGTGGTCAGAATGTGTGATGTGCGTGTAAATGTATGTGTGTGTCTGTGAATGTAAGAGGGAGAAAGTGAAAGATGGTGTGGTGGGCCTCAGTGAGAGAAATAGGATGGTTAGTGGGTGAAACAAAATTACAATAATACCCTTAAAGTATACCAATAGACCAAAAATTACTACATAATTACAAAGCTGCCATCGTGAGTTTGACAAGAATTATTCATTTTGACTTCATCTTAACCAGTAATATAATGGATCCAATGGCTCAAACTTATTCTTATTTCTTTCATTATCCCTCTTTCTCATATGATGATCCCTTACCTATATATATATATATATATATATATATATATATATATATATATGTATGTGTGTGTGTGTGTTTGTGTGTGTGTGTGCGTGTCTGTGTACACACACATATATATAGGGGGTGGATCCAATGAGACCTCTCCTTAAAATGAGTACGTAAGACTCAATCTTAACATTTTGTCTAGATCAAGGACTCATATTAATCAATTAAAATATATAGTAATTAAATAATAAAAATAATTATTAATATATTAAAATTATTTAAATAATAATTAACTCTTTGACTGACCGTTGACCGCCGACAGTCAGGAGTTGACCGGCATTGATCGTCGGCCGGCGGCCGTTGATCGTTTTAGTGTTATATACTGAAAGCTTAGCATGATATTACACTTTTACCCTTTATGAATGAGAATCGCTTTTAATTAAACAAGTTCTATGTTTTGTTGTTTTGCACTTAGATAAAATGGGTCGTCATCGGGCGAACAAAAGATCATTCTATCAGTTATTTGCGAAACATGAATTGTGGTTCACAACCTAGATAAAAATGAACACCCCATCCGAATGGTTGTAGTGTCAACAATACAGTTGGTCTTGACTGATTAGTTGCACTAGTACATTTATATATTGAACAAGATCCCAGAGAGGAGAAGTTCATTTTATACTGATCGTCGTAATCAAACTAGGCCGCGTTCTCTTAACCCGTATGATTTTAAACAGACATATATATGCAGTACATATGTTGTAGCACAAATTGTTATTAAATTACTGAGTACCGAATCGAATGATTCGTTCCCCGGGTCGATCTCTCGAGGAAGGCGGTTCGGAATTTAGAAATGGTGTTGATAACACACAAAAGGAAAATAAATCCTAAACATTCTGATCACGATAGGGTCAGAAAATTATCAACTAAGAAATAACATAAAACAATAATCTACCTAAAAATATAAACGACACAAAGATAAAGAAGCTAGGAAATCGGGGATAATTAATTCAAGTTCGAAACATAAAGCCGGACAATTAATCGTTCGGTTCAAGATTGATGCTCTCGCTTTAACATCTAGCGGTTCGCTCCCAATAACTCTTCGTAACATGGGATTGAACATAGACGAGCAAGTTCAAGCATATAACACCGGCCAATAATCCAATCCCAATAACTCTTCGTAACATGGGAAGGGACATCGACAAGCGTGTACTTCAATCTGAAACCTATAGACAATACATTTCCGAACATGTCTACCTCCGGGCCTAGTTCTACGACTTCTCCCCTATCGATTCTAAAAGTCGCTAATTAGATTAGAAGGTTTTTATTTAACTAATCATGTAGAATCAACAAACCCTAACTCAACAAGTCAATATTCAATCGTTTCAATCGCAAAATTGAAGTGTCACGCTTCGATTATTTCAATAAAGTAACCTAAGTGTCACTCTTAGACTATATCAAATTATCAAATATCAAGAAAGAATTCATCAATTCCTATCATAATCAACTCGCACAAGAATGATCAAATTAAAGCCCAACAATTACAAATTAAACAAGAACAATCATCCCCTATCCCTAGCAATCGGAATTAGCTACGCAAAATAAATTCAACACGATCAATGATTTCTCCCAATTCAACCATTTTCATGAATTAAACAAGAAGAAAAACTTACAATTAATCTTAATCCAAGTGTTGAATTCAAAATACAAGCTTAATCCCTAAAATGTAAAAGAATGAAAAAAAGAAAGAAAATTGGAGAAGAAAAGAACAAAGAAGAGAAAAAGAGAAGAAGAGAAGAAGAAGAAGAAAAGAAGAAAATGGAGAAGAGAGGTGAAGAGAAGAAGAAAAGATGAAGAAAAAGGAAGGGAAGAAAAAAGAAAGAAGAAGAAGGAGTAGCTGGGGCGATTTTGGGGTAGGGTTTCGTCCCTAGGAGGGGGATGATGAAGAAAAACGAGTTTTGAGCTTATTTATACAAGTCTGGGGGTTGAAACAGGTCCTAGCGCCGCTAGGGGGTGCCTAGCGCCATTAGGGGGCCTTAGCACCGCTAGGGTCAACAAGGAACTTCAGAAGCCCGCTAGTACCCCTAGCGCCGCTAGGTGGGGCTAGGCTGCGTGACTTGCGTTTCGGGCTCGTTTGGGCTCGTCCGAACTCGGAATTGAGTTTCGTTTTTCCTTACGTGTCGCTAACGAACCCCTCTATTCAATGATGGTTGAATGGCCAAATTATTCTTGAAACCCAATTCTCTCAAAGCTTATGACCAAGACTCCAAAGACTTTATGCGACTTCGCACGACTTCGCGTTTTGGGCCCGTTTGGACTCGTCCAAGCTCGAAATTGAGCTTCGCTTCTTCCTATATGTCGCCAACGAACCCTTTTACGCAACCATGATTGCCCAGTCGATGTTCGGGCTAAATTGATTCCTCACGGGACTTCCGACCTGTCACCAAAAACAAGAAGAAAAATCAGAAAAACACACGAAAAACACATAGAAGACCAAAATAGAGAAAAACACAAAATAAACTACAAACATGACTAAAAACAACCGAAAAGACCTAAAACGGGGGAAAATGAACGACAAAATCGAAAAACAGGCGCTACTCACTAACAACATCAAACAAACACACTCAATCAATCAATCCAATGAACCTACACATGTTCGAGCTATCAAAATGACAATCTCATAAATCATAAATTTCTAAATCATTCCCCAAACGACTAGCATGAAATTAAGTTTCAAACGAAATTCAACATAGTTCGAAAAGGAAGATATAAATAATCCAAAGTACGATAGCAAATGAATAAATAACAAGTTCATGCAGAAGCATAGGATTTCAACACATAATGACCACCATCTCGCTCGTCCTACGCCACCGCCTCCAGCTCGTCTCAACCTAGAACAAAGGAAGAGAGAAGACAACAAAGAAAATAATGGGGTGAGCAACCAACTAGCACACTATTATCGCACAGTTATCCCGTATAATTATTTTAAAAGCAGTATCACGGTAAACAGTAACAGTATCCGTATGCATAGAATTCATAGCCTAAACCCCCTACTCGGCCCTATCGCAAACCTCCTATGTACATATAACAACCTTCCGGATACAACGGCATGGCTGTAACTGGAAACCTTCCCACCCCCGGGTACAACGGTTCGTAGGATCATTTCCAGGAGACAGCAGAGATGTTTTTCCCCTTCTGGATACGACGGCATGGGGCGTCCCTCCCGGATACAACGGGCAGGCGACCTCCTACTGCTGTCGCATTCATCAAAGGCACTAACGTTCGGGACACTTAGACTAGAGTTCTCATGCATACAAAAATTTTCAAAAGAAACATTACACGAAATAATAAGTGCGATAATTATGGATACAACCCAAATGTATCCACCTGATAGCAACAACAGTTCAAAGTCACAAATCTCGAAATGAGGCGAGGTCAACACCTCTAGACACCTACATTAAGTCCAAATACTAAAATCAACACTTTAATCTAGACCTATGTAGAAAATTCACAAATTGACTTACCCAAACATGGTTCGACCAAGTGGTTCGTGAAGTTCTGTGGATATGGGAACTCTAGGACTTAGACTCGATCAAACCACATATTCAAGTTCACATAAATGCAAGTGAAAGACAAATAAACGAGCCACAAGTAAACACATGGCACTTTTGGTCAACAACACTTAACACATTTCAATATAGAAAATAATTTCCCAAAATTCACACTTGAATTAGAAGGCCTATCAATTCAACGAGTTAGGCTCTGAAAATTTTACATAAATTTCATATCCCAGTTCTAAGAAAAGTCACCAAGTTTCAGCTTCCAACTCATTGTACATAATTTTACAAAATTCATACAAGTTTTTCAGCAAAAGCGAGTTTAAATTAAACACACATGATAATGGACGATTCAGGCTATGAAATTTTTATCAAAAATACTACAGTATATGAGCAGCAATACATAAAAATACCAGCCTTTAACACTCAGTATATAAATTTATAAAATTAAAACAACATTCAGCCAATTATCGAATTTATATCAAAACTAAACCTAATTGAACTCTAAAAATTCCAAACTCTTTACAGCATACTAAACATCACATAAGCAGCACCTCCACAAATTTTCAGAATTTTTCAGCTTCAGAACAATTTATTATAATTAAAACAAATTCGGGCTGAGACACAAAATAAATTATTAAACCTGTCAAACCTAGTTCAAAAATTCTAAAAAGTTTACAAAACACAAAAATAACAGAGACATGCCATACTCGAAATGAAGCCAAAATAGAGCACCACAAAATTATTTATGCATTTTACAAAAAACTGAACAGAAATTAAATTAATTTTTAAAAATAGCTCCAGACCTTCAAAAATCATGAAAATTTTACACAAGCTACATATTTATCAAAACCAGCTGCACCAAAAATTTGACGAATATCCGACCAGTATTCAATTTATGGTTAATTTTACAATCGAAACAACAATTACAACTTTCGAAAAATCATAACTATCAATTTACAAGCCCAATCAACACAAGGTCAGCGTCTTTGTGTTCGTAAAAATCCTAAGTTCCTAAATCCACAGCAACTACTCACTTATATTCGGTTCTCGCTCGATTCGCACGAATCGACGAATTTCACATAAAATAATGAATATAAATACACAACGAACAATTCGAACACGTATAATAATTCAACGAACACGTATAATAAATTCACGTAATATTAAACGAGTAGTCGAGACTCGATATCGTTCTCGGGAAACGAGCGAGAAAGGGTTCAAATGGGCTCGACGGCGAACGGTGGCGAAAGAGCTTGACGGCTTCCTCGCGTCTCGCCGGAAGGGAACAGCGGCTGCGGCTTAAGACACAGCGGCGGGCCTGCTGCTGGTCGACGGCGGCTGAGCTTCACGCACAAGGTGCTCGCCGGCGGCTGTTCGCGAGGAGGTAGCGGCGGGGCTTACGAACGGACGGTGGAGGAGCAGGTTCGCAGAGTTCACGAATAGGCGTCGCCTGAAGGTTGCAGACGGAGGAAAGAGGCGGCGTCGGTTGGTTGCTATGCGGACGTCGGAGGTGCAGCGATCCACCAGCGAGAGGAAGTTGCAGGCGGAGAAGGGCGTCTGCTCACGAACAGATTTCTGTGATGGTGATGACGGGCTGAACACGAGGATGATGATGATGGACTGAGCGTGAGGTTGACGGGAAAAACAAAAAACAAGAGGAGAGGATCGGTGATGATGGTCGTGATCTGTGGTGGCGAGAAAAAAAAAAAGAACGTGAGAGGGAGAGAGATCGGTGATCGATTTTCTATTGAGAGAAAGGGACGAGATTCAGACTCGGAATAATGGCTGTTGGAATATGTTTTTGAGGAGCAAGGAAAAATATATAAACATATCATTAGATTAAAATAAATGTCTTGATGCCCAAGACATTATACCCACACGTGAAACAAAGAGAGAAAATAAAATCTGTTGGGCCGGTTTGCGACATTAAATCGGCTCACTGGCCGGTTCGGTTCACGCGGGTATTCTCGGGCTCGATTTTTGGTTCAATCGTGCGATAAAAAAAAAATATAAAACGAACGATATATATTTTACGTATATATATTAATACACATTAATCACATTTAATAATTAAAAATCATGAAAATCAATTAGACAATTAGACATTTAGCATTTAATCACATTTTGGCAATTAATAATATTATGGCATTCAAGAAAAATAAATATAAATATTATCACAAAAATAATAATAACAATAAAAATAATAATAATATTCTCAAATAATCCACAAATAAACGGGGCACTACATATATAGTTTCAAATTAGAAGAGCCTCAAAATGCCCAACTCAATCGAGTCGAATTCCAACGACCGTATGACCATATGCCTCAAATATCGACTTGGCCTTGAAATGACAAAACTCTCAAAACATAGATTATCATATATGTCTCACTCATTTTCTTACATGAATATATGATAGGTTCGCCCAGATCGGTCAATATTCAAGTTTCAACAGATGCTTGCCAATCGTCTAGATTATTCCAAAACAATCAAAGCTCAAAACTTGCGAATCAAGTGGACTTCACGGGTTGTAATGTAGGCTTTAGGTAAAGGTAAGGATATATATATATATATATATATATGGACAAGAAACTCAAATAAACAATCAAAGTTCTCGAGTAATAGAATATTCGAATGTCCGCCACTCGACCAGAATCAACAAGATAGCATACAAACCATCCACCAACATCTCCACAAACAACACCAAATGGCTCTAATCGACTCACAATTTGGCTCGATTTTTATATATATATATATATATATATATATATATATCAGTCAAGCAATAGAAATCCAACTCCAATTCACCTCATTCAACAACGGTACCATTTTCACCAATCATCACCAAATCAGTCAACAAAATACATTTAATGTATGGGTAACAAGAACGGCTCAAGGCTCAAAATGGCTACTAGGGAAAATACTGTTTAAGACCAAAGAACAAGGCAAGAATGAGCTAACAAACAAAACGCCTCAATCATATTCGCAATTTCAAACTCTAATCGATTCATTTCAAACAAACTCAAGGCAAGTTCTAATCATTCATGAATATGACCAATATCTCACAAGAAAGAAGAGTAAGGATCAAAACCTCACAAGGTAGATAAATGTCACTCAAAGCAATCAAGTAAATATCGAGGCAATGACCAATACGTCCATCATCACAACTTCCCAATTTCATCAAACATTCATCAACAAATCATATAATTCACCAATAACACATGCTTAACAATACAAAAACCTAAAAACTAGACCGGTCCATCACATGAACATGCAAAATCCAAGTCCTCATTGCTTCCACACATAACCGGGAAGTCAAATAACAAGACTTAGCAATTTCACATCATGAACCCAATTTAGCATCTAACACAAGAACACAATACTCAAAAGAAAACACACGAACCAACCTCACAAAGATAAAAAGAGAAAGGGAGTGCAAACTGAAGTAGCCTCGAGGGAAATAAGCATTCACGTGCAAGCCTTTCGCCCATGGTCAACCCAGGACTATGATCTTTTTCGTTCAGCTCAATCCAATCCTCAATGCGTCCTGCCTACAAAAACTACAAAACTCCAAACTCCAATTATTCAAAGATAAAACAAAAAAGCAAAAAAATAAAATAACTAAGAAAGCAGTAAATCACTTGGGTTGCCTCCCAAGAAGCGCTTGTTTAACGTCATTAGCTTGACGAAACCTGTAAAAATCAACCAGGATCCAAAAAGAAGTGACGATCATGCCACTCCTTTATATTCTCAGGGAGCGGCAGCACTGGAAGTGTGGCATGACTACGGATCTGGTGGGCTCAGGTGGCAATGTTCTTGTAGAACCGAGCACCAACACCAAGTATGGCAACGAAATGGCCCAAAACTCTTCCCATCAAACCTCCACAATCAACCTCTCGGAATACGAGAGTGTCTGTGGAGCATGTCGAGCTAAATAGAGCCTTCTCGACAGTGCGGAGGGATGGCTCCAGTGAGGGACTCTCGAATTCGGGCCCAGAAGTTTCCTCCATCAGAATATCACCCTCAATCTCTGGGAGCGCATCTTCCTCTTCTTCAGTCTCGCCCTCGTGAATATGATAGTCATTGCTAATGGGCTCATTGACTTGTGGCTCGACGGATTGATTACGATCTATTATGCCGTCAAGCTGCACCACCAACCGAGTGCATACAACCTCTATCTTCTCTAGTCGAGTTGTTTGGGCTAACATATGAGCAAGATGGAGATCGAGTTTATCATCATCCGTCAAAGCGTTCCCCCGATATTCATTATCCACGAGGGAATCGGGAGAAGAATTGTAAACTCGGTCCTCCAGAACTCGGATACGTTCCGCTAGGTTCTCGATTTCGGCCTCAAGATTTATCGTTCGGGCTCTTGGGAGGTCAGAAAATTGAAAACCAGATCAAGCTTAGCATCATCATCCGAGGAGTCCACGGGGGACTCAAATGATTACTCGAAAGGTAACAGTTACCACGGTTGCTCGTAAGGGAAGGCACATGCCTGGCCATACTCCCACGAACCATAGCTCGGCCCATTATTCTAATAAGGGGTTTGCGAAGAGAGGAACATGTTGCTCGGGTTCATTGACATTTCTGTTCAAAATCCCTGCACACAAGAACAGAACAACCACGCGAAGCCACAAAGAAGAAAAGAAAACAAAAACAAAAACAAAGAGAAAAACAAAGACACAAACATGCAAAACACGAAATAAAGAGAAACACAGAAAAGAAAATCAACACCAAACTAAATATCCTACTTGCCTTCCCCAACAACGGCGCCAAATTTGTTATAGCACAAATTGTTTTTAAATTACCGAGTACCGAATCGAATGATTCATTCTCCGGGTCGATCTCTTGAGGAAGGCGGTTCGGAATTTAGAAATGGTGTTGATAATACACAAAAGAAAAATAAATCCTAAACATTCTAATCACAATAGGGTCGGAAAATTATCAACTAAAAAATAACATAAAACAATAATCTACCTAAAAATATAAACGACACAAAGATAAAGAAGCTAGGAAAACGGGGATAATTAATTCAAGTTCGAAACATAAATCTGAGCAATTAATCGTTCGGTTCAAGATTGATTCATCTAGTGGTTCGCTCCCAATAACTCTTCGTAACATGGGATTAAACATAGACGAGCAAGTTCGAGCATGAAACACCTGCCAATAATCCAATCCCAATAACTCTTCGTAACATGGGAAGGGACATCGACAAGTGTGTATTTCAATCCAAAACCTATAGACAATGCGTTTCTGAACATGTCTACCTCGTACGGGCCTAGTTCTACGACTTCTCCCCTATCAGTTCTAAAAGTCGCTAATTGGATTAGAAAGTTTTTATTCAACTAATCATGTAGAATCAACAAACCCTAACTCAACAAGTCAATATTCAATCGTTTCAATCGCAAAATTGAAGTGTCACTCTTCGATTATATCAATAAATTAAACTAGGTGTCACTCTTAGGCTATATCAAATTATCAAATATCAAGCAAGAATTCATCAATTCCTATCATAATAGACTCGCACAAGAACGAACAAATTAAAGCCCAACAATTACGAATTAAACAAGAACAATCATCCACTATCCCTAGCAATCGGAATTAGCTACGCAAAATAAATTCAACACAATCAATCATTTCTCCCTATTCAACCATTTTCATGAATTAAACAAGAAGAAAAACTTACAATTAATCTTAATCCAAGTGTTGAATCCAAAATACAAGCTTAATCCCTAAAATGGTAAAGAATGAAAAATAGAAAAAAAATTGGAGAAGCAAAGAACGAAGAAGAAGAAGAAGAAGAAGAAGAAGAAGAAGAAGAAAAGAAGAAAATGGAGAAGAGAGGTGAAGAGAAGAATAAAATAAGAAGAAGAAAGAAGGGAAGAAAAAAGAATGAAGAAGAAGGAGCAACCGGGGCGATTTTGGGGTAGGGTTTTGTCCCCAAGAGGGGGATAATGAAAAAAACGAGTTTTGAGCTTATTTTTACAAGTCTGGGGGTTGAAACAGGTCCTAGCGCCGCTAGGGGGTGCCTAGAGCCGCTAGGGAGGCCTTAGCGCCGCTAGGGTGAACAAGGAACTTCAGAAGCCCGCTAGCACCCCTAGCGCCGCTAGGTGGGGCTAGCCTGCGTGACTTTGCGTTTCGGGCTCGTCCGAACTCGGAATTAACTTCCGTTTTTTCCTACACGTTGCTAATGAACCCCTCTATTCAATGATGCTTGAATGGCCTAATTATTCTTTAAATCAAATTCTCTCAAAGCTTATGACCAATACATCAAAGACGTGCTTCGTGCGACTTCGCGTTTTGGGCCCGTTTGGACTCGTCCAAGCTCGAAATTGAGCTCCGCTTCTTCCTATATGTCGCTAACGAACTCTTTTACATAACATGATTGCCCGGCCGATGTTCGGACTAAATCAATATCTCACGATACTTCCGACCTGCACACCAAAAACAAGAAGAAAAACCAAAAAAACACACGAAAAACACATAGAAGACCAAAATAGAGGAAAACACACAATAAACTACAAACATGACTAAAAACAACCGAAAAGACCTAAACGGGGGAAAATGGATGCCAAAACAATAAAGAAAAACGTAACAAAAATGGAACAAACAACATATTTCTTTGATTCACTTGGGTGAGGTTCAATTCGTTGGATTAAAATTCCTACTGTATTGGATAATATTGTTGTATGTATGATTTGCTGTTAGGATATTTACTGTCACCGTGTACGTTTAGTTTGATGATGTCCCCAAAGTGAGTTCATGAAGGATTGTTATGCTAAACCCTGCAGGTGAATTAAGTTCCGTCATAATAATAATGTGATGAATGAGCGCTAGCTTTGGTGAAATAAATAATAAATTAATTAATTCTTGATTGTCAGTAATCGAATTAATTAATGAACATTATATCTTAAACATGGGGAGGTAAATCGGGTAATTATAATGGGAGCCTCAAATGTAATTTGGGCTAGAAAAAGTACAATAATATTACGTTAGTGGACCGTAATATTATTTAAGCAATTGGAAGAGTGGGCCTAGCCTACAGTTAGTCAATTACTTAAGAAGCCCAAATTCTAATCGCCTAGGATCCCTACTGTAGCTCTTTATATACATCATTAACCTCATGAGAAGAGATCCATCTATTCATTCTCACGTGAACACGTCGTCCCTCATCATCTCTCTGTAGATCTCATTCGGGCTTTATCTTCTTTTCGTTGCTCCACCGGTACGAGTTTAAGAGGTGTGGGAGTAATACAGTAGAAGATCTTCAAGGTAATCGAGACGCCGTGATCATCTACAAAAGTCGACGAATCTCAACCCAAAGGCCAAGATCCGCCGACCCCAGCCCAACCGCCGACCGCCGCGACCAGCCGGAGAACCGCCGTACTCGACTGGCCCGACGCCGCGACGAACCGACGTGACACGACCCGAAGATCGACGCGACACGACCCGACCAGTGATCTGACACGACCAGCAGCTTTCGCCTTCTGTTAGTGATCCCGACTTCTTCGTGTGCTGTTCCCGGTCATCCCGAATCAGACAGATTCAGAAAATTTTAAGCCGTAAGTTTTCTATGTCAAACCTTTAGATCCGCCGCGAGTAGGTTTACGTTCTATTGAATTCATGACTTGTACATAACGAGATCCTCATAGATCCCAACAAGTGGTATCAGAGCACTTGGTTAATTCGTTTTGTACAAAGTTCGAATTTTTACAACTTTATTTGACAAGATGTGTTCAAACGCAACTATATATATTGGATTATATTTGCATTACTTGGATTTGCAAGAATTAGTTAATACACTATTATGGCCGAATATGTATTTGATGAATGTTTTTGAATGTGATGTATGGTTTCAAATTTGTTTTTAAAGCCTCGGACATGTCAATTAATTGATGGATAAATGTTTGTAATAATTATGAGCCCGGGGGTTGACAAGATAAAATTAATTATTTTATTAGAAAACATGTACGTCCATTCGTTGGATCTGGGATCAAATTACGTAATTTGGTAAATTATATTTTTTTGTGCTATGATCGTGTGTTGATGACCGGGAGATCACAAGAGATCAATGAACCTCGAAAACATTAACCGGATCTGGGCCTGAGGACCCGCCGACAGCCACACGGCGGCGGTGCACGGTGGATCAACGGCCAGCGACGACCGGTTAAAGGACTCGTGTGGCAAGGCTCACGACAAAGAAAAGAATAAAAAAATAAAAAATATAGCGCCAACGATTTTCCCGCGAACTGGCGGCAGTGGCCGGTGACTGGCGGCGGCGGTTGGTGGAGTCGGTTTTCTTGTCGGGCAAGCTGTAGAATATCTATCAGGATTCTACTGTAGTGGGAATTCCAGTTGGACAAGGAAGAAACTAATAAGGTTTCCTTGTTTAAGGAGACTCAATAATTAATGGCTATAATAGTGAATTTATTTATATAAATTTATTATGCCAAATAATTATTTATCATTTATGCATGTTAATTAATTATTGCTTTTGCATGGGGTTAATTTAGAATTGCATGAATAATTATGCATGTTAACTAATTATTGTCTTTGCATGGTATTAATTTAGAATTTCATGTATGCATGTTAATTAATTATTACATTTGCATAGATTAATTTAGAACTGCATAAATATTTAAAAATTCTCATTTAAATTATACTAAGTTTGAGAAGGAATTTTAAATTAAAGTTAATTTTAAAATTCCTAAGGCCTCCATTTCTAGTTTGTCGGTAAATCAATTAATTGAAGTATGGGCTTCCCCTCGGGTGACATCACTAAAATTAATTGTAGGTAATTACCAGGACGAATTTCTAATTAGACGATTATAGGGAGTCTTGTGAAAGCGTACGGACCTCCCCTTGGGGTACGTATAATCAAATTTGATGACCTTAGGGTCAAGAAATGGGATTTACTTATAATGCGATTTAATTTGTTAGCCCCCCTCGGGGTCCTTGAATTTTATTGCATGACCAAACAGAAACCGACTATTACTTTCGTTCGTCATGAATTTGGTTTTGACTTATGGAAATTAATGGGTTCTTGAAAATCCCTTGTCTAGCGAATGTTGAGTATGTAGGGTTACCCTCGCATCATGCATTACTCATTGTGTTTTGAGATGTTGGTGAATTTAAGTTAATATTGTTTTGAGGATATCAATGTTAACAATTAAATTCAAAAATGTTTTAATATGTGAAATTATTTTCATGATTCTCAGGCTATATTCATCATGTCATTCAATCTGTTGTCTGTCATTCTAAGAGAAAATCAGCTTACTGATCCTACTTACATTGATTGGAAGAGGAACTTAGATATAGTGTTGACTGCAGAGGGTTATAAGTTTGCGATCAGCGAGGCTTACCCGGTAGAACCCGCGGCCGATGCTCCTGAGCAGGAGAAATGGGAGTATGCTCAGTGGAAGAAGGCTGATGAGATGGCGAAGTGTTACATTCTGGCATCTATGTCGAATGTTCTTCAACATCAGCATCAGTCTATGACCACTGCAGCAGATATACTTCTCAATCTCAGGAATCTGTTCGGACATCAGTCTAGGGCTGCTAGGCAGGAAGCCTTGAGTGCTCTGATGAACACACGCATGGCCGAAGGCACACCCGTAAGGGAGCACGCCTTAAGGGTCATGGCGCAGCTCAATGAGCTTGAGGTTATGGGAGGTTTTATTGACGGGGAAATCCAGACTGATATTATGCTCCAGTCTCTGCCGAAGAGCTTTGATCAGTTCCGGTTGAACTACAACATGCACAAGATGCATATGGCCCTTTCAAAACTGTTGGCTGAGCTTCATTCAGCAGAAGCCTTGTTCACTCAAAACCCTCAGTTGCTAGTCGTCGACCAGGCTGGACCTTCCAGGCCTCACAATGGCAGGAAAAGAGAGAAGTCTACAAGAAATACGAAGGCACGGGATGCTCCGGTTACTCTGCGATCGGCCCCTCAGGCTGTGGCAAAGAAACCAAAAGGAAGATGCCACAAGTGCAACAAGTCAGGACACTGGAAGGTCGACTACCCTCTCCTCAAGAAAGGTAACTCTCTTATTAATGTCGTAGAAACATGTTTAGTGGTTGAATCTACCAGAACCTTGTGTGTAGATACTATAGCCACTTATCATGTCTGCAATTCTTTGCAGGGGTTCTAGAAAACCAGACGACTTAAGGTGGGAGAGATCACCATCTACATGGGCAATGCTACGAAAGTGGCGGCTGTTGCAGTGGGAGACATTACTTTATCTTTTGATAGTAGTAGTTTGGTTTTAAGACATTGCCTTTATGTTCTGAGTTTTAGAAAGAACATTGTTTCAGTTTCTAAACTTGTTTGGATGGTCTTTCATTTACATTTAATGACTTGGTCATTATTCGTTATAGAAATCGTTTGATTTGTTCTGGTTCATTAGTTTGCAATTTGTAAACTGAATTGAATAATGTCATGACTAAATCTAATAAGAGGAAGGAGTCCTCGTAGATGAATCAAGCATATCTTTGGCACTTAGACTTGAGCACATCAACCTTAGAAGGATTCAAAAGTTGGTATCTAGTGGACATCTCGGTCCATTAGAAGTTCATTATCCGACTTGTGAATCGTCTTTGGAAGGTAGGATAACCAAGAGGCCGTTTACGGTGAAGGGGTATAGGAGCCAAGAAGTGCTAGGATTGATTCATTCTGATTTGTGTGTTCCTATGTCTATCCAGGCTAGAGGTGGTTACGAGTATTTTGTCTCATTTATTGATGATTACTCGAGATTTAGGTACATTTACCTATTGCACTGCAAGTTCGAATGCTTTGAGAAATTTAAGGAGTATCGGGCAATTGTGGAGAAGCTTCATGGTAAAAGTATCAAGTCGCTTCGATCTGATCGAGGTGGCGAATACCTCTTTGGTGAGTTCAGGACATACTTATCAGAAGCTAGGACTGAATCCCAATTGATTACACCCGGCACGCCCCAGCAGAACGGGGTTGAATAGCGAAGAAATAGGAATCTTATGAAGATGGTTAGGTCGATGATGAGTTATTCAAGGTTACCAGATTCGTCCTGAGGTATGGCGTTGGAAACAGCTTCATACATTCTAAACATGGTTCCATCGAAGTCAGTTGAGACTACTCCTAATTTCAAAGCTTTATAGCATTTATAACTCCCATTCTTAAGATATAATTTATGGAATTCATGCAAGATGATTCACATCATTTTCCCTTTTGTACAACGGTTAAGAAGCCATTTTTATCAAAGAAAAAAAAATTGAATTTCAAATGCCTTGTAACTCCCATTTTTAACGTCCATGATTCATTGTATTAAGAGCAATTCATTTCTTTATTTTTCTCTCTTGAAGAACATCAAGCCTTCCATAGCCATTGTCTTCCTTAGCAAATTTTTACACTCACACTCACGGCTTGCAGCAAGGAAACCATCCATCTCACCTCTTCAATTTCTCTCAGCAATATTACTCGCACAACCAGCCACCAGTCGCGACCTCACGCATGACCGAGCACACCACCAATGTCGAGGTGACTATCCTCAAGCCAGCAGCTGTAGCCATTGTTGCAGTAGCCTGAGACCGCCCACGCCCATCTACAAGAGGAGGAGCCCGAGAGATGCTACACCTGTTGCCAAGTCACATGTAGCTGCCGAGGGAACACACGAGAGCCTGCTGCCAGCCTTGCCGCGCGTCAGACCGAGGGGAAATTGTGAATTCGAGAGCCTCGAGACACCACACAAGCAAGTCGAGATCAACGCCGGAAGTCGAGGCTTTGTTCAATTTCGATCTGTGTTCAACCATGCTTGCAGATTCCAAAAGTACAATAATTTTCAAAACCGAGGTTGAAATTCTTTTTGGAAGAATTTTCCTAAGAATATTTTGAGAAGGAACTTGGTGTTATTATGTGAACTTTTGTTGAATAAGGAACTCTCTTTGTGCTTTGTGTTTTGACTTGAAAAATTGTGAGAAGACGTGAATTTTTAGAAGCCTTGTGCCTTGAAAATTTTAGATAAATGTTGATGTAGAAGCCTCCTAATTTCCTTGAAAATTTTACAGCCTTTTTTTTCTCTTTTTTTTTTCGAAACGATAGAGGTACTATATTAATAAAAACCGCACAAAGTGCGAAGAGAAAGCAGCCAAAGGCTGAATAGTACAACCAAAGACTAGAAAACTGGGAGGCAGATCCAGAGATCGCCTAGAGCCGACCCTAATGGGGTAATACTCGGGAAACACACAAAAAAAATAAAAAACACAACCACACTAAACCAACTACACAAACAAAACTAAACAAGACCCCAACAGAGTAATACCCGAGTGTCGGACCCCCACGGAGTAATAAATTTGACACCCGGGCGCACAGAGGCCAACTGCCCAAACCTAAAACACAATCACAGGAACAAACAAAGACAAAAAAAACCAGCAAAAAAATAACTATAAAACACACAATCACAAGCCCTCCCTCTACAGCAACTCCTAACCAGACTAGCAGCCACCAAATCAACCTAGAGGACACCCACCGCTTGAGATAAACGACCCCTCCACTGCAATTAAGCCTAGCTGAATCGCAACTCAAACCATGAGTCCCACCTTAAGCCAATTCTCCCCCAAACTAGAAATACCAAGAAACTCCCAACACAACCCACCAAGCCCCCTAACATCACTAGCGGGCTCAGAAGAACCGAGAACCCCGAAACCCAAACACGGGGAACCAGAGGAAAGGAGGTGACTCAATACCGCAACCTCAGCCCCACCATCTCGAAAGAAAAAGAACCTGAGCCACTCAAGAGCCCAACCTTCTAACCACCGAACACCGCCAGACACAGGCAAAGGAAACCGAGACAGGAGCGGCTAGAAGGAAACTCACCCTCAATCGAGACCGGCAACCGACCAATCGTCAACCAAAAGCTCACCTCCTTCACACACCAATCCGCCGGCGAAAAAGATCAAAGCAGTCCGACGGCTCCTGCACCCCACAGCGACCGAAAAGCACGCTGTCGAAGTCGAATTCGGGGAGAGGGAGAGGACCGCCTGATAAACTCAAGACATCCAACCTGAGAAGATGGACCGCCGAGGACGCACCCGACCCTGACCCAAAGCTCCGCGACCCAAGGTCTCTGCTCAGGACTAAAGTGGTCGGATATGGCGAACCCTAACCCAATTTCAAGAGAAAGCAAAATTAGCACCACAAGGACCACCGATGCCATAGGCAAGCTTGGTCGCGGCATCAGGGAGGGCCGGGCAGCAAGGGGGGACTACCGGAGAGGCCGGAAGCTGAGAGAGAGGCGTCGATTTAGAAGATTAGCGACGGGAAGAGCAGGGTTTTTTTTGGGGGCGACGAGAGACAGGAAGAGCGAGATTCAGTAATTTATAAAAATTTTGGAGCCTTAATCCATTGAATTTATATTAACAAAAATGCCTTGAGTTGAATATGTTGAACCTGGGTTTTGTGCCTTAAAATAAATTTCTATGCCTTGGGGAAAATTTTGGGAAATATCATTTTTTTTTTAACTCCTTGGTGAACCCATGAACCCACAAACCTGAACCTGGCCGAGGTGCAGCCGTGCGCTGAGAATCGTGGCCTAGGTGTCGTGGACGTCAGGCAACCCGCAGCCTCTGCAGGCGCAGCTGAGCGCTAGCCTTGCAGGCGCCACGCGCACAAGCGCGCAGCATGTCGCGAGCCGAGCTAGTCGCCTCGTGTTGTGCCGCAGATTGCTGTCACCCGGGTACCGTGTGCCACTCCCCGTATCGACCCACTAGCATTCCAGCAAGTGCGCATGCACGCAACTTCCCTGTGCCAGCGTTCAATCCCGATACCAGCAACCCGAAGCACCAATCTCGTGTCCCAGCGACCTAGTGCATCTTAGTGCATGCAGTCCCGCGACCAGGCGCGCAGGGTCGAGCCACAACACCTTGGACAACACCGGGGCGTGAGCAGCAGGTAGCACACGAGCGGCTTGAGCCACGTGCAGTCGGGATGCCAGTGCCGGTGCAGACGGACCCGAGGCAGCGGCCAGCCGCGCGGACTCAGAGCCCAACCTTGAACCCTTGAGCAATATTTTGAGATGTTTGAACCGGTTTTTATGACGAACCATATTTAGTCTTATTGAAAATTTTTTAGCCTTTTTCACCAATAAACGAGAGTTCCGAATTTCCACAAATTTCACAAAAAGTCCTTATTTAAATTAATTTTGATTAAGTTAGAAATTAATTATTTTCGAGAAAAATGAGTTAAGTATTTATAAATGCTTTGTGCTAAAAATGTAGATTTTGAGCAGTCGAGACTCGAGAGCTGTTCTGAGTGACATAGTCTTTTTTCATCTACATTTTCATCACCATCCACTAGTATCAGGTGGCGTTCTATACTATGATTTATTCATTATAAGCATGCAGTAATATAGTTTTGATATGTATGTGATTGGGGGGCGGTGGGCCGAATATGCTAAGTGTAATACTATGTGAATTTAGGTTAACAGTGTATAATAGCCACGACAGGTAAATTATTGAGGCTTGAAATAAGATTCACTAGTCTAAATTTACCTAGAGTCGGGTAAGTTATGGAGGCTTGAAATAAGAGTCACTAGTTCGAATTTACCTGGAGGCTTGAAGCTGGGTTTACCATGGTGACTTGAAAATATAGTCTCTTAGCCGGGTATTTATGAGATGAGAAAGTGGTATACATGTTCATATGATTAATACACTATCTGTGCTTATACTGAATCGATGCATAGTATGAATTTTACCACTAAGCTGTAGGATTGCTCACCCCATTGTTTTTTAGGTTGATCGAGCTGGTGGCGGACACGAGAGGACTGGCGTGGTCGTTATTATGTATGTTCTTATGTTTCCGCAAACTCTTTTGAAACAAATGTTTGGTTTAGATGTTGTGTTTTGAACTATGTTTGGAATAATCTAAACTTTTGATGTTTTGGATGATTATTTAAGCATGGAATGGTTTGAATTAAAAAATGGATTTTTGAGTAATGTCCGTAGAGAGATCTTTTTGAAAAATGATTTTTAAAATTCAAATTATTTCTGAAATTCAGTGTTTTCTTTTAAATAAGTAAGCAGGCGTTCATGTCCCTTCGCCAGCAGCCGGCCGCCGCCTGATCGGTCATACGCTGCCGAAAAGGACATGGCCCTTAGACATTGAACTCAAATTCGCGACGGATGTAGGGGGATGTGAAGTGAGATCGGAATTGAAGACACCGATGACGCTCGCGTATGCCATTGACCACCGAATTGAGCCCGGCTGGGGGCGGCCTGAAACTTGACACTGTCGCTGTGATAGATGCGAGTTCGGAGGCGGGCATGGTTGAAACTTCAAAATTATAATATTTGGCCTGGTCGCCGATGGAGGCATTTGCAGCGTCTGGTGGTAACGTGTGGCATCCATGTCGAGTTCAGGGGCCGGCGTTGGTCATCGATCCGGTAGCCACATCTCTGTGTGTGAATAGTGTGTGTTTAATGAGTGTGTTTTGTGAATTGTGCGTGTGAGAGACGGGCAGTTAGGGGGTGGGGGTGCGGGTGATGGGTGTTGTGTGAATATATAAATTAGTATATAAGTGGGTCCCACTGATTGGTGCTATTATTTTTAATGACAAATTTATCCTGATAAGTGGTGACCACAATATGTTAACTTATTTATCTTATTGTCATTACACGTTTGACAGTTATTAGTATATTTTGACTTGATCATGACCAGTGATATATTGAATCCAATGATCCATTTTCATTCTTATTTCTTTCACTATCCATCTTTCTCATAGGATCCATTCTCTATATATTTACATGTACATATCCAAAACGACATACAAGAACAAAGAATCGGTCAAATTATCATTAAAATGAAAACAAAATTCATGTATGAATCTTTAAATAAAACTTATATATGAAACATGACAATATTGGATTCGATACCAATATTGCTTAAATAAAATATAAGAATAACAATTATTGATATATAACAAAAATTTAAGTTTATTGTCAATCCTAATATAAAAACAAGAAATGAGCCTAAATTTATCTAATAGAAAAAATATAAATAAATAATAAATAAAATTTACTTATCATAATATATTAGGTAATATGTGAAATTACTATAGTCAGATTATTGAACTCGAATAGAAAAATTAAAAATTCACAACATAAACTTTATAAATTAAATAACAATATTTAATTTAAAATAGGAAAAAAAATTCTTTACTTCTCAAAGTATTCCTGTTTTTAGACTTTACTTTATGGATTTTTTCCTTGACATATTACCTCTCAAAGTACACGAAATTGACAATTTTCCCCCTATATTAAAAACTCTAATATGACATGAAAATATTTTTAACCCAATTCATGATAAATTTAAATTAATATTTAAAATTAATTTAGGGATTTTGAAGCCCAAAACAAGACAAACATACGGTATGGTTTATCGATTTCTGAAAACTGATATGTTGAAAATTGATTGACGAAGAAATTAGGCGCACATGTGTATAGAAAAAACTTCAATTCAACTTTTATAATAATTAAGATATCTAATTTTTTGTCGGGAGGTGTTATTTAAGAGCTTACATGCGAGTTTTCTAACAGGTAAATCCTATGAAAATCTAATTGTTTGATTTTGGTTAGTAATCTTAAAAAAAACTAGATATTTGTCAATTTGTTTAACTAATGATTACAATCCTACTGTTAGATTTTCATAAGATTTACTTCATTAGAAAAATCGTCCTTTAAGCTTTCAGATGACAACTCTCAATTGAAATTCGAATATGTTGATTCCAGAAAAGTTGAATCGAAGTAGTTTTTTTGTATACACACGTGCACTTACTTTTTTCGTCGATTGATTACCAACGTATCAATTTTCAGAATTCAATTAATCATACCTCATTTTGTTTGTCTCACCATGGACTTTAAAAGCTTCAAATTAATTTTAAAGATTAATTTAAAATTTATTATAATTGAATTTAAAAATGTATATATATATGTGTGTGTGTCATCTCAGGGTCTTTAATGAAAGAGAAAAATAGTCAATTTCGTATTATTTTGGAGGTAATGTGCCAAGAAAAAGGTTCATCAAACAAAATCTAAAAACATGTATACATTTGGAGTTCTAATAAAAATATTCTTTGAGAATAATTAGATTTTACTGTAACTCATGACGCCATTGAGTAATCGATAACTATGTGACGTCAAAGTTTAATTTATTAAAATCGATGAAGGTCAAATGAAAAATAAACAATCCAACTTGACTTACTTTTTTGATGGGATGTATAGGATTATGTCGTATTTGATGGCTGATGCACCGAATTTCACCAATAAGTAGGCACTCATTTTACTTTGCAGTATTAATTAATTAAATTAATTAATCAAGGCACCGGATTATGTTAATTGCTTTGAGCATTTATTCGCCAATCCATAGCTTAGTCAACGACTTACAGCCAAACCACTCAATTGATGGAAACATGACAAACCACTAAGCAACTATTAATCTGAAATAGAACATAAAGCCATTTTATAATCTTATTGATTATGATTCAACTCAAGTGCTACTATACCTGCTCAAATATATATATATATATATAGACAGAGGATGTGGTTTAAATGAAAATCAGGTCTTAATGTGAGAACCGTAAGAATCGTTATTTTTATTTAGGCGTAGTGCTATGATGATTGTGTTTAATGCTATTTTCAACTAGGATGAATTTTATTAAAAATAGCAACACAATTTCTGGTAACACTTGTAAAAATGATAGCATCATCTAATATGGAAAATAGCATCATACACAATTAAAAATAGCATAAAAAACGATTTTCACGGTTCTCACAGCAGGACTAGTTTTTATTTGAACTAGCCCCTATATATATGATTCAAATAAGAATTAAGTCTTACCGTGAGAACCATTATTTTTACTTTTAAATAGTGCTATGATTGATTGTGTTTTAGTGTTATTTTTAACCATAGTGTATTTCATTAAAAAATAGTACGTGGCCCGTGCAATGTATGTGGAAATAATATTACGTTTGTATTTAAAACAGTAATCATAATTTACCCATTGTTTTGAAAACAGGACTGGACCGGAGAGTCTGACTGGATGAACCGGGACCAGTTTATCGATCAGTCCAGTTTACTAAAATGTTTGCTAGCGAACTGGTCAAAACCAGTCGATTGAACTGGTAAGATCGGTACGATTGTTTAATTAATTATTGTTACGTATAAAAATATTTTTAATATATATGAAAATATATATTTAAATATAATGGAGATTTCTGAATTATTTATCAATTAGTTTAAGATTAAAAAATTTAAAATTGTACAAATATTTAATTGATATTTTTTCTCAATCTTAGCCACTCATTTTGTCTAGATCAAAATCAATTAAAATATACATTAATTAAATTATAAAATAGTTGACCGTTGACTCCGGCGTTGACCGTTGACTTCCGGCGTTGACTTCCGGCGAGAATCGTTGACTTCCGGCGTTGACCGTTGACTTCCGGCGTTGACCCTTTGTGTTGAAATAAATAACCTAGCAATAAAAGACACTCAACCCTGAGTGGTGTAGTGGTTGCATTGCTTGTCTTGCCTCCATGAGGTACCAGGTTCAAATCCTATGGGTTACAATTTTTTTATAAATAAAAAACACAACTAACCTAGCACCAAGAAAGCCCTCATCACTGCTTTCCACGCGTCCATTCAGGCCTCCTCGAGCTACGACGCAGAGATTCAGGCACTACAGATTGGCCTACAGATTGCTGCCCACCTCTCTAGTCATATATGGATCGAGCTGGATGTTGCGGCTGTCGCCACCCTCCTGACTTCGGGCCATCAGGGCTCGTGGCAGATTCAGCACCCACTTATGCGCATTAGAGATATACTTCGGTCAGTCCACCACAGGATTACGCACATTTTCCGTGAGGGGAACAGACCTGCTGACTACCTTGCCAGCCTTGGTGCCACCATACCCGATATACATACGTTCCAGACTGACACTGCTCCACTCCGCCTTCGCACGCTTGTTCGGATGGATCAGCTTGGATATCCATCTTTCCGTTTTCAGTAGATTAGGTTTTCTTTGTTGTCATTTCATTAGATTATCATTTTCTCTTTTGGGGCACCTGTTAGCCCATAGACAGACTTTGTATTTGTTTCGCTAGTGAGATCTTGTAGACTGTTGATATTTATGGCCCCCGTTTTGGGGTCTTGATCTATGCACAGGTTGGGGATCCAGCCTAATCCCCCGCCCTTTCGGGGCGTTGTTTGTTAACAAAAAAAAAATCTAGCAACAAAACTCAACTAACCTAGCAACAACAGACAACTAACCTAGCAACAAAACACAACTAACCTAGAAACAACAGACAACTAACCTAGCAACAAAAGACAAATAACCTAGCAGTAAGAAAGAACTAACCTAGCAACAAAAGACAACTAACCTAGCAACTACAGATAACTAACCTAGCAGCAAGAAAGAAATAACCTAGCAACTTAAGACAACTAACCTAGCAGCATCAAACAACTAGCCTAGCAGTAAGAAAGAAATAACCTAGCAACAAAAGACAACTAACCTAGCAGCAAGAAAGAAATAACGAGCAGGATCACATCTTTTGGGTTTTGGGCGGGGGCGATGTCAGTGTCTGGGGTGAGTGGTGGGTAGGTGATAGGCCTTTGTCTAGGGATAGGCAGGTGTCGCATTCCCCCTACCTGCTCGTGAGCGACCTCTGGACGGACGGGTCGTGGGATAGGGGGAAGCTTGATAGGGAGTTGGGGGTTGGTGCGGGTTTTAGCGAGCAGTTATTAGATCAGATCCAGCAGATCCCTATCTCGGGGGACGGTTCAGATAGCATGAGGTGGAGACTTACATCATCAGGTGTGTTTTCTACTACCTCGGCTTGGGAGCAGATAAGGCTGAGGGATCGGCCTAATCTCCTCTTCGGGGCTATCTGGAGTGACCTTTTCATGCCTACTATTTCGGTGTTCCTTTGGCGCCTCCTCTTGCGCCGGATACCCGTTGATACTGTGCTACACGCGAGAGGGATCTCCTTCCCCTCCAGGTGTGTGTGTTGTTCTGAGACTGGACGCCATGAGACTGAGACCTTTACCCACCTTTTTCTAGAGAGTGAGATTGTGAGGAGAGTGTGGGAGCATTTTGCCACTTAGACTCATATATCCCTACCCACCACATACAGTTTTTTTGAGCTCCTGAGTTTTTTCTCACAGAGCACACACCTTAGACACGTGGGCTTCCTCATTCCTTGTCTGATCCTTTGGTTCACCTGGACAGAAAGGAATAGTGCGAAGCATAGGGATATTACTTTTATGTTTTCTCACATTGTTTTGCAGGTAGAGAGACACATTTCACTCCTCATCGCATTGGGCAGGCTCACGGCCCGAGACTGGACAGGCTGCACACCACCGCATCGATACATGGTGGTCCCACCACTGCCTGTTTCTGCCTCCTCGGGCCAGAGCTGTTGTTTGGCTTCAACCTGACTCTCCGTGGGTCAAGCTGAACACTGATGGCTCCTTTGATCGCCACACTGGACTTGCCGGAGGAGGAGGCTTGATTCGGGACAATAGCGGCGCCCTCATCACCGCCTTCCACGCGTCCATTCAGGCCTCCTCGAGTTACGATGCAGAGATTCAGGCACTACAGATTGGCCTTCAGATTGCTGTCCACCTCTCTAGTCATATATGGATTGAGCTAGATGCTGCGGCTGTCGCCACCCTCTTGACTTTGGGCCATCAGGGCTCGTGGCAGATTCAGCACCCGCTTATGCGCATTAGAGATCTACTTCGGTCAGTCCATCACAGGATCACGCACATCTTCCGTGAGGGGAACAGACCGGCTGATTACCTGGCCAGCCTCGGCGCCACCATATCAGGCACACATACACTCCAGACTGACACTGCTCCACTCCGCCTTCGCACCCTTGTACGGATGGACCAGCTTGGATATCCAGCGTTCCGCTTTCACTAGTTTAGGATTTCTGCTTTCATTAGTATAGAAATTTATTTCGGGCATCTGTTAGCCCGAAGATCGACCTTGTATTGTAGTTTTTGTTTCTTTTTCGTTTTTCAGTTTTTATTTCTTGTTTTCTTTTGTTTTTTTACTGTGACTGTGAGACTCCATAGACTTTTGTATCTTCTTCATTGATATTCTGGGCTCCCGATTTCGGGGCCCTGATCTATGTACAGGTTGGGGATCCAGCCCAATCCCCCGCCCTTCCGGGGCGTTGCTTTTAAAAAGAAAAAAAAAACCTAGCAACAAAAGACAACTAACCTAGCAGCATCAGACAACTAACCTAGCAGCAAGAAAGAACTAACCTAGCAACAAAAGACAACTAACCTAGCAGCAAGAAAAAAATAACCTAGCAACAAAACTCAACTAATATAGCAGCTACAAATAACTAACCTAGCAACAGCAAACAACTAACCTAGCAACAAGACACAACTAACCTAACAAGAAAGAAATAACATAACAAAAGACAAATGGTCAACGGTCAACGTCGGAAGTCAACGCCGGAGTCAACGGTCAACGCCGGAAGTCAAGGATTTTTGCCGGGAGTCAACGGTCAACGCCGGAGTCAACGGTCAACGGTCATAATAATATTTAAATAATTAAAAATAAAGAATTAAATAATAAAAATAAAACATTATTATTTAAATCAAGATCTAAATCTTGTGGCTAGGAATGAGTCTCACGTCCTCACTTTAAATAATGGGATGCATTGGAACCAATCCCTATATATATATATATATATAGGATTGAGTTCACATGAGAATGGTTCTTAATGAAAGAAATGAGAATAAATCGTAACCATTAGATCATCCGATCTAATGGCTAGAAAAAATCAAAATTATATCCTCTTTAAGGGTATTTTGGTCATTACAATTACACATCACCAACACATCACCATGCCACATCATCCCCACACACACCTAATACATACAAAACACACGCACGCACACATACAACACACGCAACACACACATTAGCACACACAAACATGTACAAACACACACGCACACACTCTGCACACACACACACACACACAAACAGAGTACGCCCACAGCCTAAAACCACCGCTTGTCGCCGCCGACAGGGACCTCACACCGGCGCACCGCCCCAGCGCCGCCCACAGCCACATCCCAATCCCGCTGCCCACGGTCGCCGCACGCCATCGTCGGTCGGACATCATTACCGCCGTCAAGTGCCGCGAATTTATCCAATTTGCTTCTGCCGGCAAGTTGTCTCCGACATGCTGTCCTTCTCTCCGGTCTCCGACGAGCACGACGCTCTCCCTCTTTCCTTCTGACGACTATCCTTCACATGGCAGTTTCAAGATTTCCGATCAGATCTCAGCAAATCGGTCGAGGAGCAGACCCGATGCAGTGCGACGACACGTCCTCTCCATCTGGGCGGTTCAGTGCGGCAAACACGGCGGCTGAATCGATTGACTGTAATGGTCCGAGTAGCTGCGTTGAATTTGGGGCTTAATTTTTTGAAATTTAATAATGTATTGGGCCTAATTGCAATTTCTTAAACTTGAATAAATTATAATTTAGTTCTTGGCCAAATTTACAATTTACTAAACATATAATTGTTGTTCAATTGATTGGACATTCAAATTTGGGATGACATAGAATAGGATATTTTCTATTCTTTATATAAAAAATATTATGTAATTTGTGGAAAAGAAAATACTAAAATAAACCAAGTAATTCAATTTGGTGTTAATTTATTTGGACAAAAGTTCGTCGGTTCAGACTGTACATTAGAACCGAAATTGTGCACCTTAGTGTTAGACTAGTTGCACATTAGTGTATGTCATACTGCACATTAGCGATTGAACTAACAGGTTTAAAATACTATATCAAATATTATTTTTTTTTATATNTGTTTATTATGAATATTAAACAAAAAAATAATATAAAGATATTACATAAACCTATTAACATTATTAATATATCTTTATAATATAAATAATAATTAATTTATTTTTTCAATATAAATATTAAATTAGTTTGTTTATTTAGATTAATTTGATTACGTAACAAAATAACTCAATTATTTCGGTTCAATTTCAGGTGGAATTTACACACAAAATAATAATAATAATAAACATACTTTTTATAATAATAATTAATATTTTATTTTAATTATTTATGTTAATTCGATGTACAATTATATCTATTAAAATATAATTTTAAAATACACATATTTTATATGTGATCATATAAAGTAGTGCATTTTATATACCAGCATGATGCACATTATAAACCAACACGTTGCACTGTATAAAACAACATGTTGCACTCTATCACCACACTGCACGATTAACATCAACGACTCCCACAAAAAATACCGCACAACATAAATCTAAAAAAACGGATATATGTAATAATTTAACATCAATCTAATCATTTATCCACACAAAACATAAGCATGCTAATGTACCAAAATGACACTAGTTCATTACCAAAATGCCAGTAGTTCAATGAATACATCATCACGTTGCACTCTGTAAATCAACACATTGTACATTACAAAACAATAAGTTGCACTTTATCACATATTACACAAAAAAGATCGAAACCGACCGAACTCAAATTTTTTTCAACCAAAAAATCATATGAAAATATTAGCACATTAAACATAATTTTAATATAAATAACAATTATTTTGATTAATTACGATACTTCAGCTATCCTAACCGAATAAACCAATAAATTATGTTCATTGTCAATATGATATGGGATAAATGTTCATTTGGTCCAATATGCACAATACAGACTGACATTGTCAATACGATATTATGTATTTTTATAATATACATAAGAAAGTATTTCAGTTATTTAGGATAGTTCGGTTAAAAATCGAAGAAACCGATTATTTCAGTACGATTTCAGTTTGGTTCGAGACGAATCATAAAAAATGCTTGCGGTGTGAGTGCACATTAATACTAGTCGAATTGCACGTGGATGACTATCCAATTGCACAATATCGGTCGAAGCTGACCAACCTGACATATTTGGTTTGAATAATTTTGGATTGATTATCCGTTTTATTTAAAGTATGGGCTATTGGCCTATTACAACTCAATTTTATTTTCTTTTAATAAAAATTACTTTATCGACCAAATTATGTAAAAAATATTATTGTTTTCTTTATATTTTATGTAAAGATATTAATTATTTATAGGAAAAAAGTATAAAAGTATTAAATGGTAAATAAAAATAATAAAATACTAAATATATTATCGTAATATAAATAATATTACGGTTATTTCAATCAAAAGTATTTTGCATTTACCAAATTATTTATATAATAAAAAATATATTTATTTCAATTTTGACATTTCTTTCGGTCGGTTCGATCGAACCAACTGAATAATAATATTGTGCATTATGTAGTGCGTTGTGATATAGGATATTATATACTAGACCAGTCTTAATGGATAAAAAGGGAATATATTGAAGAATAAGCCCACACATGGCTAGGACACATGGCATGATGCTATTGGACAAGCCCAACTTGGGCCATAAGGTACATTCCCCTTATAAAAGGGGGCTAAGGTATCCTATTCTCATCCTCTCTACATTCATTACTACACTTGAGATTTGGAGTGATTCTGACTTGAACGCCGGAGGCCCGACGCCGGGACCCCTCCCGGCGTTGGGTTCTTGCAGGTACGGAGGCCGACCGAGTCGAATGAGCCCGAGTGAAATCCTATTCACTTCATTGGCGCCGTCTGTGGGACCCGTTCAAAAAGCCAAACGGAGTTCCGATCGAAAATTTTCCACCAAGCTCCTTCTTCGGCCAAAGTGCTCCGATCGAAAAAATTCTTGCGTCATCGGGTAGATCTCTTCGAGGTGAATCTCCCCTTAAAATTTCATGCGAAAATTCATCCAATAAGGCCGTCAATTTCGTGGTCAAAGTTTCCAGATCTATAAAAAATTTGGTAAAAATCAAACATTCAAATGCATTTTTCCGACGATCGGTGAGGGCTATGAAAAATCCAAGCGTATCACCGGAATCCTCTCGTCGAGGCGAGTCTACAGTACCAACAGTTGGCGGACGCCGCCATCCGCCGCCGCCAACCGCCGCCGGCCGCCGGTGAAAATCTTTCGATTGGAAAAATTCTTACACCATCGTGAAGTTCTTCCCTTGCTCGTTCTACTCTTAAATTTTCAAGTAAAAATTCCGATGGGAAGGTCGTCAATTCGCCGGTCAAAGTTCTTGGATCTAGTAAAATGGTGGTCAACTCCAATCTTCTCTCCCGATTTCCCGATGATTTTCGGCGATTCAATTCAAACCAACAGCATCACTGGATTCTCCTCGTCGAGGCGCGTTCTCGGCTGGTCACTCTCGCGGGCGCCGGCGAGCCTCGGTCGACGACATTTTTACAGCGGGCTGCTCCAGTGCTCACGTTCCCCGCCGCTCAGTGCCCAGGTTTTTCCTCTCACGGGCCCGGCGCCCTTCAACCCAGTAAGGATGGTCGAGCCCACCGATGTGGCCCAGCATCACTTCTCCGCGGCCCAGCAAGAAGAACCACGGCCCAACTCCCGTCCATCCCAGCGCGCGGCCCGCTCCCCTTTCACTGCCTGGCCCGCGCCAAGCCCACTCTTAGCCCGCGCCCAATCCAAGCCCCAGCCCGCGTCCAGCCCAGCTTCCAGCCCGCGTGTCTTACATTTTCAGCCCACGAGGGCCCGCGTGCGGCCCGCGGTCCTTAGCCCATGCTCAGCGCGCCTCCTGGCCCATTTCCGTGGCCCAAAATTCTGCTCTCCTCGGCACAGTGAGCGTCTTTTAGCCCAGAGGCACCCAGCGAAGGGGAATGCGACCAACAGGTTACCAAATCAGTCTATATGGTCTAAAAGCGGTCCAAATCCGCCTAGCTTAGTCCAACAGCCCCATTTGGTGCCCAAGAATAATTCGGGATGATTCAACACGAACGAGGAGGTAAATGTGGCTTATTTAAATTGTCAAAATTGAGGATTTTTAAATTGGTGAAATTGGAGAAATTGTTTGATTTAAATTGAAAAATGTGGAGGCTTGATGATTTTTCGATGGGTGAAAATTGGATATTATTTGATTTATCTGAGGAGTGTATTTGATATATTTATGGAGTTTATTTGATATATTCATGGAGTTTATTTGCGGAGAATATATTCGATTAGTTCGAGCAAAATTGTTTGATTTATCCATGGAGCCTATTTGATTTATTGGTGGAGTATTATCGGATTTGATTGGGGAGCATTATTTAATTTACTCGAGGAGATTATGTGATTTATTTGAGATATTATTTGATTTTTTCGTGGTGATATCTGATTCGATCGTGAAATTATTTGATTTGCTCGTGGAGATATTGTTTGGCTTATTCGTGGAGATATTATTGGATTTATTCGCGGAGAATTTAGTTGATTGAGAATAAATGCGAGTCGTGATCTCGAATTGAGGACATTTTGTGGTGGTGCTTACCGTGTGTTTGGTGCATTTATCGATGGGCTCGAGAGATGTATTAAAATTATGTGATTTGACATATTGATATACTCGGAACCTCTCGTTTAGATTTTTGTGGGAAAATGTGGAATTTTGTTCGAATTGATTATTCATAGTTTTTAAGCATGTCTTAAATCTAGGAGATGGTGATGATTGTATATGATCTCTTGCTTTTCTCGCGTGGAGAATTGCAAAATAGATGACGTGAATATAATATAAATAACGATATCTCTTTGAATTCTTGTCGAGAAAACATCGAAATAACCCGAGTCTCGACAAGCTATGGTGGACGAGTTATGGAGTTTCGAGGACAAAATGAGCGAGCATGGATCCATCACAGCAGGGTGATAATGAGGGACGAGTCTGGATGGTGCCGATCGCAGGTGGCAATTTCAGAGGCAGAAATCATTCTCGTTTGGAGAGGTAGGATAATTGGGAGTGACATGCTCGACCTTCAGGTGTAAAATTAATCTCAACTCTTGTCAATGGTCAAGATCGACTGACACTATTTTGTGACATATGGAGTCTATTAGCATTCTTTTTTGGGAGGAATGTTCATTGTTTGAATATTTTGGGTGAAATGTTGCTGCAAATTGTGGTGTATGTGGATATGTCTGGAATTATTTTTTGGGTGACTAACAAAATGCAGAAAATGAGGTGTATGTGGAGCCTCGAACAAAATCTGGCACGACTAAGGCCTTCGGGTTGGCCAGTCTCGAGTCGTCATGACGAAGGAGCTCAGTATTGGGAGTAACTCATTTAAATTTTTGTTTGGTGCATTCGTTTAATGATTGTTTGTAGCTGCGGAGTATGGTTCATTGTAATTGTTTGTTGAATTCATGGCTTTGTGAAATTCTGATCGACTGTACATTTGAGTGGGTGTTTATGCGATTTCATATCGTGGTAGAGACTTGCATGTAGATTGAGGTGTTGTATAAACGAATGTGAACCAATGTGATTGCTTTGATTTATTCGTCTTTTGTTATTATTACTATCGGGATTGCAAATTGGATGAAGTGGATAAAATACGACTAATGGAACTTGTTGAATGTTGCTGAGGAAAATGCATGAGCAGGTGGACTGGATAATGGTTATGGTGAGGAATGGAAAGCATGGAGCACACAGCAACTCAAGTCGTCGCGTACAGACATGAAAGGGAGTTTGAAAATTATGCTCGATTTTTTTTATCTTGTTCGATATAACTATGCATTTGATGAGACTAATGAAAATGATCAATTACTATTCTGTCTCGTGGTGTTTGGTGTGTTTTCATTTCGACCTCAGTGGCAGGTCGAAGTGTTTGAGCTGTTTAGGAATCGAAAAACCCACCCTGAGTGGTCGTCTGTTCAAATGGTCCCATTAGCGGGCCGAGCAGACGTTAATTGGTGGCCCGGAGGCTGAAAAACCCACCCTAAGTGGTCGTTTGTTCGAACAGTCCCATTAGCGGGCCAAGAAGACGTTAATTGGTGGCCCCGAGGCTAAAAAATCCACCATGACTAAGGCCTCCGGGCTGGGTGGTCACATGTAACGACCACTCCTTCGAGGGTGGACATGTGTTCGAAGACCAAAATCCACCAGGACTAAGTCCTCCAGGATGGGTGGTCACATGTAACGACCACTCCTTCGAGGGTGGACATGTGTTCGAAGACCAAAATCCACCATGACTAAGGCCTCTGGGCTGGGTGGTCACATGTAACGACCACTCCTTTGAGGGTGGACATGTGTTCGAAGACAAAAATCCACCATGACTAAGGCCTCCGGGCTGGGTGGTCACATGTAACGACCACTCCTTCGAGGGTGGACATGTGTT
>BKCP01005028.1:225166-244058 GCA_008636005.1 Striga asiatica | reverse complement strand
ATTTTAACATTGACAGGTGAACAATATAGTGCATTCCGTACCGAGCTGACATTTTGATATTTGTTTGATATTTTTTTATGTGCATATATACATACGCTATTGTGAAATTTATTTAATTTTGTTGTGCGTTGCACTGGACATAATTGTGCAATTTTTAATTTTTTAATAAATTACATATTTAATCAATCAATTAACATTAACTATACTAAAATTTATGAACATTTAATACGCATATCCATAAACATATTACACAATTTTTTTAACAATATTCTACATTTGTTAGTTTTTTAATAAAACGTATATTTAACCTATTAATCAAATTACATTATAAGTAAAGTTCTTAAAAATTTTATCTTTTTCACTAAAAATTACCTAATTCCCACTAAATAATCCCTAACCCTAAAATGGCAAACCCATGTCGTAGCCTCACAAACAATGCCACCATCTTCATCCCGAGCAGACTCTTCCTTTGCCGGAGGCAATCGAAACGGCAGCCCGACCGTGTCTGTGTATTTGGACGGCAGAGCAGGTCACCAAAGTCATTTCACGCAAGGTCTCACGGCCGACTCGAGTTGGTCGGGGCTTGGACTCATGCGACGACGGAAGTCTTGTAAATTTGCATTGGATTGTTGGAGACGTTGTGGCGACGTGGGAGGCATTTGACAGAGGAGCCGGAAGCAGGTGATGGAGAATTGCGCACGACTATCGACGGGGAAGTGTTCGTGACTGTGGTTGTCCGATCGCGGCGACGGTGGGTCTGGTGCAGGGTGGAGCAGTGGCCGGTTGTGTTGGTGGCGACGAGACCGACGGTGGTGGTCGGAATCCAACGACTGTAAATGGTGTTATCCGGCGGTGTCCGAAGTGAGTGAGTGTCCAGCGGTGTGTGTCCAGAAGGTGGCAGGCGAAGGCGGCGGACGGCCGACAGCGGCTGTTTGGTGGTATCTGTTGTGAGTTTGTGTGTGGACAAAGTGAAAGGTGAGAGAGTGTATATATGTAGTGTGTATTTTTGGTGTAAATGGGAGAGAGAGAGAGAGAGAGAGAGAGAGAGAGAGAGAGAGAGAGTAAGTAGGGTTGGTGGTAGGACCGATGGGTGAGTAAGTAATGTCTATTTTATCTCTATTGATTGGTTAAATGTATTAATTTGACCACGAAATGCATTTTTATTTATGAAAATGCCATTAATGATTGACTGACATATAATAATATTTGACTTGATCATGACCGTTGATATGTTGGATCCAATGGTACAAATTTATTCTTATTTCTTTCACTATCTCTCTTTCTCGTATGGTCCCAATTATATATACATATATATATATATATATGTATATGTATATATATAGGTAATGTTTTTAATAGAGCTTTTTTCGTTTTCCCATCTTTTTCGATTACACTTAGTGTTGACTTTCAGAATCAGTCAATGGTTAAATTGATACTTAAGGCTGGTAAATGTGAATTAAAGGGAAACATTCACGAAGAAACAAGTATTATTGCTTTTTTGGTGAGGTCGGCCTCCGAGGGGTAGGTCGGCTTCAAGCTCATACTTTGGTTAATTACGGTATTTTATTACAGAGAGAATAAATATAGAGAGAGAAAGTTGGTAGGTTCTTCAACCAACCCTCAACAAATGAGGGTGGTTGTCTATTTCTACAATTACAAATCTGGTACATGTTCATCCCGTCACTTCATACAGTGAATTGGGATGACAAATGCCAGGTACCGTTCTGACGGGAATTAAATGAGATTTGAGGTTAAGCTAATAATTACCTGCCAGACATTAAATGTACATATGGGATGCATTTAATATTGACAGGCCGTCCTACAGTCCTATGTTCAATGGGGCTGCAAGCTAGGGTGGCGCATCCATTAGCAATCATCACTAGACAAGTGAAAGTATTTTATTGTTTTCAAGTCCCGAGTATGTGCCGGAGTCCGACCTTATCGGTTCTCCAGACCAAATTTCCTCCACAACTTTTAGTCGTCTTCACCTTCTAATCTTCGGGGTCTTCTTTATGTGTTATGCACTTGTGAAGGTCGGCCTCGTCCTCCTGGTGCTACAGTGCCGACCTAAGAATATATTCCGCGCGCTACTGCTAACAACTTTGTTCTTTGTTGAGCCCGGATTTCCAGCCACCTAAATACCGACCTTATTTCAAGGCCGTTGGCCTCTGCATTGTTGAATTCCCCTCATCTAATACTATTCTATCCTTAGGTTCTTCAGGGTCGAACTCGGATATCAACATACAGGCCCCCGAGCTCAAACTGAAGGTCCTCGACATTTTTTCTGAGGTCGACGATCGATAGTAATGTCCAAGTTGGTTGGCTAGTTCTTCCTTCATGTCGCGCGTGGTTCGGACCCTCCTCTACAGACTGGTGCATTGATGATGCAAGTTGAAGAGTCGAGCATTAAATGAGGCGTGCTTCGAACGTCTAGTTTTCTGCCTCAAAAAGTGTGTCGCCTTTATCACTATCCACGTGGCAGCTCCCCGAGCGTTGGATCAAAAGATGAAACCGTTGAAGGTAAATGGTTTTGCCTTTTTTGAATTTTGAATTTTTTTTAATGTGGGACTCCTGGCGCCTTCTGATTGGTTGGGACTTTATTTGAATAGGGGATCTTCGGGATTTTACAGGTTTTTTACCTTCTGCGATTTTTGAACCTGCGAGTTTTTCAGAGAGAGAGAGAGAGACATCCACCATTGTTAATCGCTTAAAACTTCTTCGACATCTAATTTATCGGTAATTTTCCCTTACGTTTTAGATATTCTCTACTTTTCTATCAATATGTCTTCATTTGCGCAATCCGCGGCCGGTTTCGGTCTCTCTAGTGAAAACCCTAATTCTTCTGGTGATGCGGCGGCCGGAATAAACAAGCTGGTGATCTACTCTCCCGTCATCGTGGTGATGGAGGCACTGCATAGTGCGATGCCAATTTCGATGGTTAGGGTAACCACCTCAGTGATGGAGACGACCTCCAATCGAGGTGAGGGGATGGAGGCGCCGGACTCGCCTCTATGGGGTGTCGGTAGCCTCGACCTAAACCAGTCGGCAGAGGTCGACGTGGGGTTCCTCGATGAGGACGAGGTTGATATGGACCTCGTCGATGAGACCTTGCAGGGTGACACACAAGGTCGGGAGCGTGTCCCCATGGGCTGAGATGACCGAGAGACGGACTCCCAGCTCGAGGAAGCCTCTATCTTTCCCCCTGATTTATGGCGACGACCTCCTTACGTTTGGCCGATTTTTTACTACCGGAGGGCCTTCATCACCCTGTCAATCCTTAAGGACATTGATCTCGCCAGGTTGAGGGGAGACGCCATCTTCGAGCCTGGGGTCTGAATTTTCGCGCCGTATGATCTAGTGACGGAGCCCAACGTATCGCTGCGCGCTACCTTAGCGTGACTTGCACACGCCCGCACGCAGACCACGCAGGCAGAAAGTAGACTCGCAGCACCCCGTGCATGCAGGAAACACGACCTACATCTCCCACAACGTGACTCGTGTCCCCCCCGCGCACCACGTGTGCTTCGCACGACTCAACCGCTGGCACCGTATTTTCTATGCAACCCGCTACACGTCCCAGCATCCCCGCGTAATCCATATTGGCTACCAGTGCAGCACACCGTGCGACCTAGGCCACAAGTGCAGTAGACCACAGGACCTCGACCACTAGCATGTTAAACCCAGGTATGCTCGGCCACCAATGCACCCAGGACACTAGCGTACCAAACTCGAGTATGTTCGGCCACCAACACAGCCAGCCCACCATTAGGGCACTCTAGCGAGGTCCAACGACCACCAGCAAGATCCGGCGACCACCAGCTGATCAGCCATGCCCCGACAACATTTCGGCCACTCTGGGTGACTCAACGAGGCTTAGACAATCTTCATTAATGGAAAACTAAAATGTCTCAGAGTCAACAAAAATTTTAAACGGTAAGTTCTGATTCTAACTATAGATTTCGCTGCGTTAGAAATTTTTTTAATAGATTCAAATGGACACATGGACGATGTTCCTCATAGAACCGAACAAAGGATTCGCATAAGACAGTTCACCAGATAGTTGGTGAAGAGCAGTTTGTTGAAAGAGAGACTTTTTAATTAGAATGTAAAATGAGAGGGCTTTTATAAAGCCCTAGAGAATAACAACCTGTCAATCTGACCGTAGGGGAGAAATTAATTAGAGAATCTTCGAATGTGAGCTAGAATCTGGTACGGTGTGCCCACGTGTATGTTATACTAGTCACATATTGGGATCTGAATAGATCGAGTCATTTTTTGCATCTCACGTTCTCCCAAGTTATCTGACAATACATTGAACAAAAAAAGAGACCTGGTTCAAAGTTTTAGTGATAAGCCACATTTCAACACAAGTCCAGTTAGCCCGTCCTGAAATGGGGTGGGGGGGAGGGGGAAGGAGGGGCTAGATGATGTATCACTCTGAATAATTCGACAGACTGGCTTGCGCAAGCAGCTCGGGTAGGCCGATCTAAGAGAGGTTTAATTTTTCCCGAAAGTAAGCAACCCAGTCAAGGAGCTTGCACTCGAGCTCAAGGTATTGGCCGACCTAGAAAAGGCGCCTTGGAGGTACTGACCTCTAGGAACTCGGTAATAAAACCGACATCGAGGTACCTAGGTCGTAAGATCTGAGGTCAGGATATACTTCACGACGAGGTTAGGATCAACCTGGGTAGGCCGCAACAAGTAGGCCAGGAGGTCGCGGTTACAGCCTAGGGACATAAGGGCTATACAGTAAGAGGGAAAAAATCTTAGTAATAAAGAAAGTATCACTTGCTCAAGGAGACTTGCCAGATAAAGACGTGGTAAGTTAGAAAATGTGATCCGGTTGGATCTCTTTCCTAACAAGGGCTCTATAGGGCATTAAGACAACTGCCCTATATAAGGGTGTCAGGTTCTTCTTCATTAAGATATCGCATTCTACGCCTTAGATTACATATTCTTGTATATATTTGTTGAGCAAGTTCTGACTTGAGCGTTAGAGATTTTCCACCGGGACCCCCTCCTGATGTACTGCAGGTTACCGGAGCTTAAAGATGAAGGGAGTTTACGGCGTAGGCGGTTCAACCCGATTCGTGGAGAAACTTACGCAACAAGTGCAATACTCGTGTACTACACGGATATTTACAAAAATTGATACTTTTACAACAAAAAAAAAGTACAATAATTTATATTCTTATTAGAGTGCCCTAATTTTTTCCCACTTTTCCCCTTCTCCTCCCGAAGACACCGCCTGCAACTTCACTAGCTAGTGGGCCTTCCCTAGCAGAAATCCAGAATCCTTGACTACGGTCGGCCCTAGACCGCGCGGCCTTCACCCCGTTTCATGCGCCGCTCCTTCCAACTTGTGTCGGTAGAGGCTGAGGGTTGTCCGCGACCGGTTTTCGCCGAGATCTGGTACTGGCCTGCGGTTGTGGCTCGTTGGCATCCCCGGAGGCGAGGTGGTTCCTTGTGGGAGTGTTTGGAGGGGGCTGGTTGTGGCTCGGGTTGCTATTATCGTGTGCGTCGAGAGGCAGTCGGGGCTGAGGTGCGGCTTCCCTCGCCCCATGTTTTCCCTGACTCCTTGGTGTGCGGATGGGGGGTGGCCGGCGCTACCGGACCTTGGCCAGTGATGTTGGTCGGGTCCGACGTGGTGGTAGTGTGTGGGGGTGAGTTTTGTTGTTCCTCCGGCGGTGGGCGTGGTCTTCTATTTAAAGTGGTTCGTGGTTTGGGTCTCGGCTTCAGTTAGGCAGTTCGGCAGTTTCAGAAGTTGTTTCTCGGACTGCGGTTTAATTCGTTTGGGTGGGCGGCCTAGGATTCGTTGGTGCTTCATGTTGAGCTTTGTATTGTTTCTTTGGAAAGGGCTTTGTTTGTTTTATTTTTTATTTTTTTTTTGGTTTGTGTGTGTTGTTTAGTGTTTGTGGTTTATTTGGTGTGTTAGTTGTTATGTTTGTTGTCGTTTTCTCCCGGTGGGAGCGTGTTATTGTTCCTGTTGGGAGCTGTATGGTTTGTTATGTTGTGGTGCGTTAGTGTAGTTGCTTCTAGGCTACCTCGCCTCCGGGATTCAACTGTTTGGCTGCTTGGCTATTCCAGCTGTTTTCTAGTTGTAATTATGTGTTTTTTAGTTTCTTATAAAATTTTTATCGTTTCGAAAAAAAAAGAATTGTAAACAATAAATGTACAATAAACAATAAAGAACTAACAAATTGATATTATTTAATCTGAAACTCGTATTTACACTTAATTTGTTAAGATGATAGATTTTAATTTTTTTTTTCCGAAACGATAGATGATGATATAGCACTAAATGTACACAAATACAACCCGAGAACCAACTGGTTCTAATAAGAGAGAAACACCCATATCCGGACGCTCTAGAACAACAAATATCAAGCTAGACACTAATAGGGCCAGATTAACAGACCACGAACACTCCCAAAAATCAAAATCAAATCAGCACAAATAAGAAACAATGGACATCAACAAAAGAAAAATACTACAGATAGATAACAAGAATGAAGCACCCATTGGACACCAAGGAACCAAGGTACACTTCCTTCCTGCTCAGCCTAGCTACAGCTTCATCTAGCAAATTCCTACCAGTCCTTCATGGCAAGCTTGACAATGACATGAGCTGGCAGCCACTCCTTTTTGAATATCCACAAGTTGCGAGCTTTCCAGAGCCACCACAACAGGTATGTGGTAAGCTCAATCCTAGACTCTGAGACTTCTAGCTTATTCACTGAGCAAACATCTTGCCACCAAGTTCTGAAATTGGTTGAAGGATCAACGGCAATGTCCCAATGAATAGGTGAGGCTTTCCAGACTTCTTTTGCTTTTCTACATTGAAAGAATAGGTGCTCAACAGTCTCAAGATGTTCACCACATGAGTGACAGATTGCATCAACAAAAAGGCCTCTCCTTCTAAGCTCATATTTGACAGGCAAAGCTGCAGAGAAGCATTTCCAAAGAAAATGCTTGAGTTTGCCTTTCATTTTGAGCTTTCATGTTATGCTTTTAACACCTCTCAAAGCCTATGCAGATGTGCTATCTTCTGCCACATCCAAGTCCCTGAATTTGTTTGCAACTAGCTTTGAATAGACTTTAGCCACTGGAAACTCCTCCTTAGTTTCATTGTTCAAGATACATCTATCTTTCTTATTGGGATCAAGGCTTTTAATTTTGATGATTTTGGCATAGTCTTCATCATTGAACAACTTCTTGATGAGTGGGATATTCCACTGCCTTCCCCCACATTCCAATAATTCCTAGACCCACTGAATATCAGGATCAGTGTCAACAGCTCTCTGATGTCTGGCAAAAGCCACTGATGAGGCCCAAGGATCTCCCCAGATATGAGTGGACAGACCATCCCCAATTTGAATTTGAAAGCATTGTCTATATCTATCTCTGACTGACATCCAGGTTGACCAAAGCCAAGAAGCATTGTGGTGAACATGAGCCTGAAAAATACAACCTGATGGAAAATATTTGCTTTTCAAGAACTTGCTAACCAAAAGATTGGGAAAAGAAGAAACCCTCCATAACTGTTTCAAAATTAAGGAATAATTGAAGAGTTGCGTATCATGAAACCCAAGAACACCCATAATTTTAGGCAAGGTGATGAGAGACCACTTCTTCCAGAGAATACCAGCAGAGCTTTCACCCCCACTTTTCCACCAAAATTTAGCACAAATACTAGTAATTTCTTGACAAGTAGCCTTAGGCAAAGCAAAGCAAGACATGGTAAAAACAGGAAAAGCAAAAAGTACAGAGTTTATCAATACTTCTTTACCAGCCAGAGATAGAAATTATTATTCCAGGAAGAGACTCTTCTTGACTGCCTCAATTACATAATCAAAGGTCTGCTTTTTGGATCTTCCTATTCCTAGAGGAAGTCCAAGATATTTGGAGGATGTGTGCACTTGAACACTGTTGGTAATATTTTTGGGCAAGTAATAACCGAGTTACCCGACTCGGGTCGTTCTCTAAGGAAGGTTAGCCGGATTAAATTGTATGTTTATTCAATTCACAAAAGAGAAAATATTCCTAAACATTCTAATTCAATTTAATAATGAGGTTTTAAACTAAATTAAAAGTAACATAAATGCTATCATTTTACTCGGAAAACCTTTCAAATGATAAAGTCGTTTTACTAGTAAATACTTTCTAACGATAAAATCGTTTTACTCGTAAATACTTTCAAACTAAAATTTGTTCTACTAGTAAAAACTTTCAAACAAATAAATTGTTCTACTAGTTAAATACTTTCAAACTATAAGTTGTTCTACTAGTAAAAACTTTCAAACAAATAAATTGTTCTACTAGTTAAATACTTTCAAACTATAAAGTTTTAAGGAAGAAAAGAGAATAACTAAAATGACAAAGATAAGTTTTAATAAATGTAAAAGTCTAGGGTATTGGGGATAATCAATTCCGGTTTTATTAACATTTATCGGTAATTAAATTACTCAGTTAAACGATTCACTTAATTTACTCATCTAGAGGTTTATCCGTACTAACTCTCGTAATATACGAATAAACTTAAATAAATGAATTAGTGGAACGGTTAACACATAAACAATACGTTTCCGAACATGTCTATTCTAAACAAATCAAGTTCTATCAACTTCGCCCCTTTCGGTTATGAAATCGATTATGTAGATTAAAATGGTGATCAAACATTTAACCATAATATTAATAAAATTTGTAAAGATTGAGCAATAAAAATACTTATAAACGATAATAAACCGAAACGATTATCCCCTAACCCTAGTTAGGAAATTAGTTACTCATAGTAATTTTAACATACAAATTCTTATGTAAATAAACCATTATAAACATAAAATAAAAAGAAAACTTACTAGTAATCCACAAGCTAGAGCAAGTGCAAACTTAATGTCCAAACTTCAACAATCTTCAACAATTTAATCTTACAAATTCAAACTTACAAATGTAGTAAAAATAGAAATGTGGAAAGATAAAATGATATGGAAAAATTCCCTTTTCTTTTTCCTCCCCTTTTTGTTTGATGATAATGTTGCTATTTATAGATATAAATAGCATACTAACATCAACTAACATCAACCAAAGTTCAACAATAATTCAACCACCAAGAAAAATGCAAGAAAAGGTCAAAGAAGATAGGAAAAATGAGAGAAAGGTTGGAATTTTCGGACAAAATCCGAGAATGAATTTTTCCGCGCGCATTCGCGCACGTCTCGGGCAGCTCTGCTTCTCGGGCTCGTTTTGGGCTCGTCCGAACTCGGAATTGAGTTCCGTTTTTTTCTACGCGTTGCTAACGAACCCCTCTATTCAATGATGTATGCCAATACAAATTTCACCCAGAATACAATTATCTAAGGATTTTTAACTTCCAAGGTGTCGGCAACTCGCTCGATTTTACTCTTCGGTTCCGTACGAACTCATCCGAACTCGAAATCGAGTTCCGCTTTTTCCTGTGTGTAGCTAACAAGCTCCTCTTTCCATTAATGTGATCATGCTCAATAACTTTCCAAAATCCTGCTCTTCCGAGATTTTCGACCGTTCCTTTATTTTACAAATACTCGAAAAATACAAGAAAAATATACAAAATTCCACACAAATACTTAAATATTACAAATTACTAAATAAAACTAAAAACTACCCAAAATCCCACAAACTTACTAAAAATACATAAAAATAATAATAAAAAACATTAATAAAAACATAACAAAAATAACACTAACAAACACCTTGAAGAAGCTGGCAAATCTCAATCTGCAAACTTTTTGTGACATTCTTGCTAAAGAAGATAGATGATTTTAGAAGAATAACTTTCTGCCCTCTGCCCTGTATGTTTATGGTAAGTATACAAGATTCTCAAAACCACTGAAATAGAATTGACATCAGCCCCACAGAATAAGAGAGAATCATCAGCAAATAGTAAATGAAAAAGACACATCCCTCCTCTAGCAAGTCTAACCCCTCTAAGAGCCCCCCCTGTCAACCTCTCTCTTGATCAACCTAGAAAACAACTCTGAGGCACGAATGAATAGATAAGAGGATGGTGGGTCCCCTTGTCTAATTCCCCTAGACGCATTAAAGTAACCACGCACCTCACCATTAATGTTCAGAGAGAAAGAGGTTGAAGAAACACAGTCCATGATCCGGTTTACAAAGACCCTGTGAAACCCAAGAACACACTCCATGATCCAGTTTACAAAGACCCTGTGAAACCCAAATTGCAGCAAAATTCTATTCAAACAGTGCCATTCAAGCCTGGTATAAGCTTTCATCATATCTAATTTGAGAGCTAAAAACCCCTGCTTGCCAGTTCTATGCCTATTTAAAAAATTGATAACCTCATGGGCCATGATAACATTGTCTAAGAGCTGTCTACCAGGAATATAAGTAGCCTGATTATCACTCACACACAGGTAAAGGTAAGGCTGTATTCTGGATGCAAGAATTTTAGCATCAATCTTGTAAGCAATTTCACACAGACTGATAGGCCTAAAGTCACTCAGAGAAGAAGGATTACAACATTTAGGGATAAAAGTGATTATGGTGTGATTCCAACTTCTCAAAAGCATACAAGATTAAAAAAACTACAAACAACTGCACAGAGATCATGTTTTATAATTAGCCAAAAGTGCTGAAAAATAAGGAGGACATACCTAAAACTTCAGGGGCTTTCTCCGGGTCCATACTGAATAAGGCAGCTTGAATTTCATCTTCATCTTCCAAGGCTACCAAGATTTGATTTATAGTAGGTGTAATGACCCTGAGAATAAGCTGAAGAACCTCCTCATCATCAGTGGAGCCCTCTGTAGAGAACAACTTTTCATAAAACTTGCAGGCTTCAGATTCAATTTCATCTTTTGTGTCACATACTTTTCCACCCTCAACAACTAATCTAGAAATGGCATTGAGTTTCATTCTTTGAAGAGTCAAGGCATGAAAAAATCTCGTGTTTTGATCACCTTCTTTCAGCCATAAATTCTTTGACTTTTGTTTCCAGAATATCTCTTCTTTACACTGGGCTACTTCTAACTCTTTCTTGATTCCCATCACTCATGAGCCTCATCTCCTCAAGCTGAAGTGTCAGTTTCTCTATGTTCCTGGCATTGTTGGATTTGAAGGCTTGGCTCCATTTGAGGAGAGTAACTCTAGTGAGCTTTAAATTTTCTTGGAATTGAAACATGGGTGTACCCAGACATTGAGAATCCCAAACCTCCTGGACAACACTTTGAACATCTGATTTAGCAATCACTTTTTGTCAAACATGAACATGGACTTTTTCTTCTGTTGAGTCAGATCACTGAGTAACACCATCAGACTATGGTCAGAGGCTGATTTAAAGCAGTTTAGCACTACAACATTGGAATGAGCTGCAGACCACTGAAAGGAGCCAAAGTGTAACGCTCCAATCGATTTTAAAGAAAATCCATGGCTTTTCCAAAAATCAAGGTAAAAAGTTTCGAAATTCATTTTTCGAATCATAAACTTTTTGGCGTTACTCATTCTTTTCAAACTCACAGTTCAAGTCATATCTGAACTACGGGGATTAATTACCCGATTTTTCAACGGTTTTCATTAACCACATAAACGATAAACATAAACATCAGGATATTCTCAACCACATATCAAGAAAGGTTTTTCAACATAAATCAAATCCAAATATTTCAAAATAAACAAGTTCTAAATCCAATCCAACATGTTCAATAAACCAACATAAGTTCATGAAATAGCGGAAGCAATTAAATAAGCATAATAAATAGGCGTGACCACCACTCACCCTGCCTCGTCACGCGCCATTGCTTAACCTGCATCTGTTAAGAGCAGGTGGGAGTGAGCATAAGAGGAAAATAATGCTCACACTATGCAATGCACATTTCATAATATGTTAAGTAGGCATGGTCGCAGCATGAATATAAACAATATCACATATGTCTCATCTCCAACATAACATAAACATAAACACTCTTGTGTACGCATCTTTCATTAGTCGCGGAAAGGGGATATTACCCTAACGGCTAGAGTACGTGCCACGCAAGGACACGGCCTTTCATTAGGTCTTAAGGAGACTTGCCTCGCAACGGGCAACCGTATTACATCGACGGGGACAACTGTACCGACGGCCACATAATAGCTCACATCGATAGGCTACATATTCACGTTCATACATAGATCACGCCAAATCAGAAACATATTTAAACACACATTACACAGGTATTTTAGAATAACTAACCCACCTGGTAATTCGGATTGACGATAGCAAATTTCAGAAAAGACGTGGGTCGAGGCTTGACTCCTCAAACACCTACATTATGTCAAGATCCTACAATCAATATCTTGACTTAAACGGAAAACACAAATCAGACTTAGTCAAACTTGATTCGACTAAGTTGTTCGTGAAGTCCTGTGGACGTTGGAACACTTAGACTCGGCACTATACTCGACCAAACCACATATGGTAGTTCACATAAATCCCACTAAGGATTGACCAAGTCAAACACACAACAAAACAAAAAGCAAGTCGATTACAGATTTTAACTTCAAAATCATATTTTGAAAATAATAACCAATAAACACATGAAATTAGTTAGTCAGGTTGCCCTATGAATTAAACTCAGAAACTTTAACCAAAATTCCACCTCCCAGTACTTAGAAAAACCACCAAGTTTCAGCCTCAAATTCAAAGTACATTATTTTATAAAATTCATAAAAGATAACAGCAAAACTGAACATGAATTTACATCTAAAATTAATGAACGAATCATGACCTGATATTTTAAGCACAAAACCTACAACATAAGAGTGATAACATATAAAAGTTTGAGCCCTGGACATTAACTGTACAGATTTTAAAATTCATACAAGTTTCAGCAGTTATCGAATTTCAATTAAAACCGAACCAGATTAAACTCCAAAAATTCTCATCTTTTTACATCATGGAACTACACATAAAAAAAAAAATACTCTAGCCAAGTTTCAGAATTTTTTAAAAACTAACCGATTTATCATAAATAAAACAACTTTCTGCAGAATCAGAAAATAAATTATTAACCCTATCAAACTTAGTCCAAAAATTCCAAAAATTTTACACAGCATATAAACATAACAGAGGCATAACATATTCAAATTTCAGCACCTTTAAAGCACGAACCAATTTATAGTGCATTTAACATATTTCTGACCAGAAATCATTTTATTTATTAAAACTAGCTATAGACCTTTAAAAACTACGAAATGTTTAAGGCAATCCGAGTAGTGTGCGATTTTTAATAATTTAAACACTAAAACAGCAATAATCGAGTTCGACAATCTCACACATATAACATAACATATAATTATCGTTCGAGGCCTTCCCAAAAGACCAAGGACTCGACATTGTTCCGGTATCCACAGCCTTACACGAGATTCGAGGTCTCGCTCGATTCTTTAAAATCGAAGAGATCCTGAAAACACAAACAACACATAAAATCACAATTTCATGAAATATCATATCATATACATTATAACACAAAGAAGCACATCTCGTAAATCAAACATATAACGCAAACAAATATTCACGATTTAACGAGACGGGATTCGACTAGGTACCGTTCTCGGGAAAAGCTCGGAAAAACGGAACGAAAAGGGGAGGGCAAGCTCGCGGTGGCTAGCAGCGGTGCTCGGCGGCTTCGCTCGACTCGCGAAGGAGGACAACGGCGGAGAATGGTTCGTCGTTGCTGCTGGTCACGGCCAGAGGTCGCTAGTCGAGATGCTGTTCGAACGAAGGATCGCCAAAAAGCTGCGCGTAGAGGCTGTTCGCGAACGGGAACTCACGACGGCTCACCGGAGTTGCAGGGACGCGACAAGGATCACGGACAGAGAGGGTTTCAACGTCGGGGCTCGTGGACTGCTCGCGGGAGAATCAGACTCGCCGAAAATTCACGAAACAGAGATCGCCAGAGAGCTTTTGTGCGTCGGCGATGATGGTGGCATGATGAGGTGATGACGGCGTCTCACGAACAGAGCAGTGACGAGAGGGTGATGATCGAAGGAGGACGACGAGGATGGTGATGAGATGAGGCGATCAGATTATGAAGTAGGGGTGATCGTCTTCTCTGACTTGCGCGATCGTGAAGAGAAAAGAGGACGAGATTTGTGCTGAGGGAGACGAGATTTTTGGGGTTGCGGGAATGATTTACAGAAGCTGCGGGGTGAGGGGGAAAATATATATACACGTAAATCATTAGGTCAAAAATCTTGTACTCCAAGAAATTATCACACGCACAAAACAGAGAAAGGAAAAATTCGAGCTTAGCGCAGTCGGGCCGGGTCAGACAGGTTGGGGCGCGGGTCAGCTGGACCGAGGTGCAGGTTCACGCCTGCGGGTTCGAGGGGTTTGAGCCGAAGGTTCGGTTCTCGCGGGAAAACACTCGGGCTCGGTTTTTCGATCGATTTAGCCAAAATAAAATGGCTCGGTTCGTTCGACAATTTTAAAATAAAATTCGGCTATTTATAAAATATATTTCACACATTATTAATTAAATAATAATACACATTTAAGCATTTATTTGACAATTAGGAATTTAAATAAAATAATAATAACAATAATAAAAATAATAATAATAATGACAATAATATTAAATAAATTCTGAAATATTCCATAAACGAACGGGGCGTTACACAAAGACTCTGTCAAGTCTCTCTTCTACAAACTGCTCATTGGTTCTATTATTTGACCAAGTGAATTGGTGTCCCTACATATTCATCTCAACCATCTCCATTTGACTGATAAATGCCTGAAAGCTTCTCATATCAGCACAGCTTTTGTCTCTGTCTTTTCTTTTTTCACTAGTGTCTACAATAGCATTCCAGTCACCTCTTATTAATCATTCTTGACCCCATTTAGCTCTGGCTTGAACAAGAAATCTCCATTGCTCCTCTCTAACTGCCTTGTCAGTACTAATGTAGACAAACACCAACCAAAAGGATCCAACACCATCTGGTTTTCTGACCTCCACTTCAAAACAAAAGGGGTGTTGAATTATCTGCACAATATTTTGATTATTATTCCTCATAAGTACAAGCCCCCCACTAATACCTATGGGATTAACAGCAGCCCATCTACCATTATACCCTAATTTATAACAAACAGTCTGAACAAACTCTTTTTGGTTTTTTGATTTAGAAAGAAAAATGAAGCTGGGGTGGTGGATTCTAATAGAATCCTTCAATTGGGAAACTGTGGAGGGTCCACCCAACCCTCTACAGTTCCACAATATCATCTTCATTGATCCACTTGGGGCCATTTGAGGCTGAGGCTGGCTTCCTCCACCTTAGCTATGGTTGTCTTGGACTTTTCTTACTTCTTGACAGCTGAGCTTCTACCTCTGGGGGCTCTGGTTGTGATTGGGTAAGTAGTCTGCCCCTTTTCAAAGAATCTTTATGGCTAAAAGTAAAAAAATAAAATCTCAAATCTTTGCACCACTTTTAGGCAAGATTCTCAACTACATAACAAGCTAAAAAATTTCTTCTTTCTGGGGCTGATATCTGGTAAGCCTACCTTCTTGCTCCTTGGCTCTCTTCCATCCTCTGGTTTTAGTTGAGATAGCTTTAGTAACCACAGGAAAGGATTCGGATACTTGAATGACTTGTTACCCCTCTGGAATAATTTCTGCCATGACTAGATCAAGTTTAGCATGATTCTAAAAACAAATGATCTGTTGGTTGTCACTTTCCTCAACTTGAGTCTCCTCCACTGATACTATTTGGTTAGGCTGGCCATGTTTAGCTTGGCTTGACGTACCCTTCACAAAGTTGTTCACAGGTTCTTGATCCCCCAGCTCTGATAAGGTGATTTTTGTATTCCCAATTATTGTTAACTACTTGCCAATCATACCGGTGAAGTTATCTTTACTTGAAGACCCCTGATTGCCATTAGTGTCCTGAGTATGATCATTGGTTTCAGGTCTGGGGGGAGTGCTATTAAAACTGGTTCGTTGGTTATTTCTAAGAGTAGTGCCACCACCGTCTAGAGCTCTGAGCCATTCACCATACTGCCCTTCTTTTAAGCATCCTTGCTCAATATCTGAGAGTCTCTTGGTACAAGATCGGTCTAGATACCCTAGTTTTCCACAGTAAAAACATAAATTGACTAACCTCTCATACTGAAATGCCACCATAACTTGTTGATCCATCAATTTCATGGAAGTACATTTGGGAATCAGTTTAGTGAGGTCCACCGTAACGAGGAGCCTGAGAAAACCCTCTTTACCCCCTCCCCCTGCTTTAACAACTGAGACATTTCTGACTTTTATGAAGATGTTGCCCAACTTTAACCCAACTTCTATACTGAGCCAATCTAAGGGGAAATTCTGAGCCTGAACCCAAATGTTGAGTTCATCAAAACCTGAATGTCTCACTCCCATCCCTTTCTCCCATTCACGCAGGATAAAGTACTGATTCTCGAATATCCAATGAAGTCCAGAAGCCACCTTCTCTTTATCCTTTGAATTTCCGAAGATGAACTGGAAAAAATTATGACTTAGTTCCTGGACTTCCACTGATTGTTGAATTTGCCATATAGCAGACATTTTTTTCTTGATGCCAAATAATGTGGCTTTCCTGTCCCCTATAACCTTTCCAAACAAGCTACGAGCACACTCTGCCGCACTGGACTTGATATCATTTACCTCCAGCTCAATGACACCACTTTCTTCGCCCTTTAAATTAATGTTCTTCAGCATATTCCCAATAGTCTCCATCGGTCCCGCAGTTGCGGTAGCCTTGGTCGAATTCGAATCCATACTGTCTTAATCACATAACCCAAAAAAAACCTAGGAATTGAAAAAAGGAACGAGAAAAAAAACGAAAAGAAAGAAAAAGCAAAAGCAATCGAGAAAAAAACTAAGAAACAGCTCTCAAAGAGAGAATGCAAGAGGAATCAATGGCCAAAGTAATGAGGAAACCCTACTACCAAGAGAATGGATCGCTCCCATTTGAGAGAATTCACGTCTTTTGGTTTTAATAAAAGTTTAGAAAGTTATGTTTGATGTTTCTCAATTTGTTTGATGAATAAATTTGAGTTTATTTATAAAGAAATGAAATTATTTTCAAATTATATATTCAATATGAATGATAGATAGATATATTTTACAAGCTTGATTAATTTTATATATTTTATATAAAACTAAAATATAAATAAAAAAACCTTTAAAAATAAGATTAGTACATATTTATATAACTAATATATATATATATATATATATATATATATTTTCCAAAACGATAGATGATATTATAAATCAAAATGCACAAATATGCGAATACACAGCAGCCAACGGCTGAATACACAACAACCAACAGCTGAAAAAGTGGGAGGACATGTCAGAAGACCGCCTAGAATCCCGGCTAGCAACGCTAAAATAAAAACTAATATATAAATTATTAAGAAAAAGAGAATGTATTATATAGTAATTTAAAGAAAAAAGGTAGTATATAGTAAATTAAGAAATATAAAGATAAAATAATTTTATTATAATTTCCAAGCATAGTTGTCAAACCAAAGTTGACATATATCAATACGAAACACATATTATGCCAAAAAAAACTTCTGAAGCGTTGTGACATTTTGACTAAAACATTGAAGAGTTAATGTATATAGGGGACATTTTGTCTATTTTCTTTAAAAATTACCTAATGTTAAACCCTTAAACTTTGGTAAATATATATAAGGTATTTGCTTTACTTATAACAGATCATTTGTTAGTTTTTTTATAATAGGTCCCCTACCCACAAATTAAGAGGTCCATATATATCAGTTTTGTCGTTGTCATAATATTTTAATTTGGATGTCTGTTGAAAAATTGATCCCTAACTTTGGATTAAGCAAACAATGACCGAAAAAAATAATTTATATTTCATAACAATGCTCGTAAACAGAAGGGTAGAAAATTGCAATTCATTGCTTTATTTATTTATTTTTTTTATATAAAAACTAAATCTCATTGGAACCTATTAAGTAATACTCCTATTTCTTGATAGGAAACCATTACCGTTTCAATTCAAGACTATTCATCAACAAATTTTATTACCACAATTAGTTGGGGATACAAACAACCTTATCTTGGCACTTTATTCATAAAAAAGTCATATTTATTCAAAAAATTTCCACTAATTAAGCATCTTCTGTTATTCAAAACCAGGTAATTTTGGCGTGAATGATTTCCACATAAAGAAAAATGAAGAATATCATTAGTATTCAAGTCCTAATTTATGATCAAGATTCTGATCACATAACATTGTTCTAATTAACTTGTAAAGTTAATCTTTTTGTGTCCATCCGGAAATGTCTAAACTACCCCCAAATAAATCACCATGGTAAAACAACTTGAAGCCATTTTAATGGCGCAGGGAAGGAATTTTATGAAAAATCATTTAAGAAGACAACCTTAACATTTCCAAAACAACAAGTCGTTTTTCACTGTATAATAAAACTTTATTAGATAAACGTGTGGAAAACAATTTATATAGAAAATCATTTATTCAGTATTTAAGTTCAAATAAAGGGTCAAGATTCAAAGCCAAAATTATGAGGTGTATAAAAAACTCTTGGTGAGCGCCACACTCAATCATTCCCAAAAGCCTACCATTTCCAGAAATGCATGCCTCTGCCGCCTCTCAGTGCTTTTGAGAGAGAGAGAGTAAACAAATCTCCATTATTTGACTCCAAAAAGCTCCATTATTTACATTCCCACTGGCCACATGCATATACATACATCGATGCATATGTATATCCATATTTTTATTATATACACCTTTTGTCACAGATCAATGTGTCTCAAAGACGGGAAGAGATAAAAGGAAAAAGAAAAAGCAAAAGACAAAACAAATCTACAGAGAGAGATACAGAGAGTGAAATTAA
>BKCP01005028.1:206750-224855 GCA_008636005.1 Striga asiatica | reverse complement strand
TTAAATAATACTAGGATTTGAACTCTTTTTCGGGTGTACTTCATCAGATTTGGACATTTGATTTTGAGTTGTTTTCCTTTAATTTTGTGCGAATATTTGTTGAGTTTCTGTTATTCGTTCTCCATGTAGGGTAAGTTGTGAACTACTGTTAACTGTTTCATTGATATGTGTTCTAATTTCTTGGGAATTACCGATTTCTTTGGTGTTCGAATGAGGAAATTTGGATATCTCAACAGTGTTGTTCCCTGCTGTATTTTCCAGTTTTTCTTTGTTTGGATGCCCTGTGACAATTTTTTGTTTCTCTTTTTTGTGTTTGCTCTGTGAGGCTCAATTTCAGATTATTTCTCGGCAAACTTCCTTAGGAAATTCATTATTCGGGTTATCCAGGAATAGGCTATGGGATTTAAATCAAAAAAACCTTCTTATGAGAGTCCCCACTCTCCTTAACCCAAAGTTAGCATACTCGTGTTTTCGGAAAATCACATACAGGAATAGATTTTTTTTTTTTTTTATTTACTAGACGTTCTTTTTATTCACTTGGGCTCCTCTGGAATTTCACTGAATCCATACACACCCTTTAAATGGATCACTTAACTGTGTTGACTGATAAATAAATTCTTACCTTTGCTTTCAGTAACCACAACAAGTCAAGCAAGGATGGCTTTGAAGATGTTGAGGGAAAACAAGAACAGATTTGATTTGGTGATAAGTGATGTCCACATGCCTGACATGGATGGATTTAAGCTTCTCGAGTTTGTTGGTCTCGAAATGGATCTACCCGTCATCAGTAAGTCCCCACATGCATAATCTACACTGTATTATCATAAATCTTGCAATTTTTAATTTTTTTTTTCATTTTATTTTGTTTTTTAATTTCAGTGTTATCCGCAAACGGAGATCCAAAGCTCGTGATGAAAGGTGTCACGCATGGAGCTTGTGACTATCTCGTGAAACCCGTTCGTATAGAAGAGCTGAGGAACATATGGCAGCACGTGATTCGCCGGAAAAAGATTGACCCAAAAAATCACAATAAATGCAATGACCAAGTCAAAGTAGGTGTCGAAGGTCAAGGCTCCCCGTTGACCGGGAACACAGATCACAATGGAAAATTCAATCGGAAGAGAAAAGACGAGGAGGACGAGAGTGAGGAGAACGGGAATGAAAGTGAGGACGCTGGTACACAAAAAAAGCCGAGGGTAGTTTGGTCAATCGAGCTTCACAGGAAATTCGTTGCTGCCGTGAATCAGTTGGGCATCGAGAGTGAGTTCTTTTTATCTAGCTTGGTGGATTATTTTGTTGCTCGAGTGATTTTCATGTTCATTAGTGGAAAATATTTGTGTTTATTTTGTTGCTTGATGACAGAGGCTGTGCCTAAGAGGATTCTTGACTTGATGAATGTTGAAGGGCTCACACGAGAAAATGTGGCTAGCCATCTTCAGGTAGTAAATGACTAAAAATTCATCTTCTTTAGTTCCTATTTAATATTTTGTTATTTCTAAGACGAATCGAGTAAATCCCTACTTTTGTTACGCTATTTTGCAGAAGTACAGGCTGTACCTAAAAAGAATAAGTTCGGTCCAGCAAGCAAACATGATATCTGCCTTGGGTGTTAATAAAGACAATAATACCCCCTTCATGCATGGAAACTATAATCTTGACGGGCTCGACAGTTTCCGCCTCTCCAATGTCCCGTCTTTCACGTCAAATGCAATGCTCGGCCGATTAAACACCCCCACCACTAACCTCAACCTCCGTACTCTTGCTAACGTGAGCCACTCTCAAAACTTGACAAAAATGCCCCTCCTACTCCCCTCCACCAATCAGAATGCGAGCAATTTGTTTCACGAGCTCCCCCACAAAGGCACGTCCTCGAATTTCAACCCAAATATTGACAGCTCGCGGATTTTCGCTAACGTGGGCACGTTTTCTGATTTGGGACCCGCCATTAATGGTAATAATGGAGGATTTGGAAATCAGGCACTTCACACAATGGGCTCGTTCGGCCCGGAATCTTTTAATCCGGGCCCGTCTAATTTACACCAAAATAATAATAATGATAATAATAATCATCTGCTGCCGAACGAGACGTTTGGTAATCCTCAAAATGATGCTTTTTTCAGTAGTGATCCGATTGAGGTGTCATCGGGAATGGTTCCAAGTAATAATAGTAATTTTGGAACTTTGAACGGGATTGTGTCTCATTTGGGACAGAATAGTGGGATTTTAAGCCAGAAGATGGATATGCTTTTGAACAGGAGATTGAGTGGAAATGAGAAGCCACAAGTGGAAGAGTTGAGGATGAGGTCTAATGAGGATTTTCTCATGGAACAACCATTTGTTCAGCAGAGTTATGATTCGTTGGATGAGTTGATGAATGCTATGATCAAAAGGGTAAGCTAGTAATTTGTTAAAAGTATAGGGAAGAAAAGAAAAACACAAATTTCTCTCAAAATTACAAATACTGACCGGTTTGTGAGTACTTTGTGCATTTTGTTTTTCCTCTTTACCATGTAATAATGTGACTGCCTGATAGCTGAAATATTATTGGACTACTTATTTGGGTGCTTGATTTATGGTTAATATATCATGTTTTATTGATGTGTAGGAACAAGATGAAAGCATGCTGAATTGCGAGTTTGGGCTTGACGATTACTCTTTCGGACAAGGTATTTAAGGTAAGGGTGGTGTTTCAAGTGAAGCAGCTGCAAGATGTTTGAACTTGGTACTTGCCTAGAGGCTGTATATATAAACTAATCTTAGGCTTTATCTTGTGAGGATCTTTGTAGTATTCTTCAACTTACATTCCTGTTAGTATTTCTGTTGATGTTCCCTGTCTTAATTAATTTGAGCTGTTAGGACATCTCAAGTCTATGGAGTGGCAGATTATGAACAAGTTATTTTACCAAGGGTCATGCACTTAAAAAAGGTTTTTTTTTTATATATATATATATATATATATATATTTTGGTTGCATATATTATGATGAAAGCAGGTTTAGCAATAAAATATAAATCGAGAGATAAGTTGCTCGAGGAGAAAGTGAAAAACAAGGAAACTGTTAAAAGGCACAAGTGTTGGGTGGTATTTATGCCGTTTTATTTTCAAAAAATTTGGCAAGTGTTCGATGAATTTCGAATTATTACTGCCAACTTTTGTGAAACTAGCATTCGTTTTTGTGCACATATGTACAGATACAAATAAAATATTATATGTTATATGTATGTGTATGTAATATTTAAAATCATAAATTAGATAATAGCATATCACATTTTATAAATTTTATGATTAGTAAAAATGAACAATATAGTATTAACTTACATATTAATCTTTACATCGATTGCAGTTATATAATTTTTGTAATTTTTTTTTATTATGAACAATTGATTAGATAAAATAATATTGAAATTATTATTATTTTTATTGTAGCAATTGTGTACGAAATTTTAAAAATTTTGGTTATATCATAAAAATTAAATAACTAATCTTAATTAAAAAAACTTGCTTAATGAGTTAAAACAAAAAAAATAATAATAATTTAAATAAATAGTTTTCAAAAAATAAAAAAATTATAATACCATTTAATGTGACTTTATGATTTGTTAGTAGTAATTGTTATGTAATAAAATAAATAAAAATATAAATACATAGCTAATGCAAAGTAACGTCTTTTGGAAGCAAAAATTTTGAGATTTTATTAAATGTTTTGCTAGTAATTATATATATAGATATAGATATTGTACTAGACAAGCTCAACTGCGTTTCTAGTAACGATAATGAGCTCGAGTTAGAGAACATACTCATTTTATTCATTCAGCTCGAGTTAGAGAACATACTCATTTTATTCATTCACATACTTTCATTCTATTAATTCTTAGGGACATTATGGAGAAACGATTTAATTAAGAATTGCAAATAATAAGTTCATCGAAAATTTTATTTCAAACTTTTGAATACTTCTTTCCAACTTATATTATTAGTTCACTATTTAAAATCATACTTTTATGTTACACCAATTTATTAAAATAATAATTTGATCGCTTTAATAAACGTATCACTCCTTATATACAAACACTCTTTATATACAAATGCAGAAGTTTTCGTTTTGGTGTTTCGTAATTCTAGCTAAGTGTCAAGTTTTGATGGTTCATAATTTTATAGTGTTGAAGAGTTTTTCATTGAAGAGTACCTGCAAAACTCTCACACCGGAGGAGTTTTTCGGTGAAGAGTCCCCGATGCTTAAGTGAGAGTTTTGCAGGTACTCGGCGTTCTATCGGCAAGGAAGATGAAGGGGAGCCGATTTCCAGCCAGTGAGGGTGTTCGACGTACATTATTGTAGATTTTATTTGAATATATTTTCTCGGACATTTTTCAGTATAAATGTGAAATGATAATTAATTTGATGTATTATATTTGAAAAACTAATAATAATAATAAAAATACATGTTTTTTAAGTATATTTATAATTTATATAATAGCGGAGGATCAAATTCTATATTTACATGGACTACTCTAAAGCATCAGTATTCAACACTATAAAATTATGAACCATCAAAACTTGACACTTAGCTAGAATTACGAAACACCAAAACGAAAACTTCTGCATTTGTATATAAAGAGTGTTTGTATATAAGGAGTGATACGTTTATTAAAGCGATGAAATTATCATTTTAATAAATTGGTGTAACATAAAAGTATGATTTTAAATAGTGAACTAATAATATAAGTTGGAAAGAAGTATTCAAAAGTTTGAAATAAAATTTTCGATGAACTTATTATTTGCAATTCTTAAGGGGTGAGGTATAATAGTGAAAATCGTGCTGAAATCGTAAAGCTCACCCCTATATATAGGGGTGAGGTACCTGCTGCGCGGATGAGCTGAGGTGGCTGCCCGGGCTGCCCGGGCTGCCCGATCGTACAACACACACTGTAAGTGTGTCAGAGACGGTTATGCAATATGGACCAATCAGGTCATGCCACGTGTCCTCCGCACGTGGGGGTTTGATTCCTCTGAAATTTCCTCGAAGACTCGAATGCTTGACCTGGTCTAGGTCGAACTAACGCAGAGCTGAGTGCTCCGAGTCTGGGTTTCGGTTGATATGACAACCGCTTGTGTTGTAGGTCGATCTTCGACCAGACCCTCCATGGCTCTGGGATCGACCTGCTCTCCATGTACCGGAATACCCTTTGAGCTATCTCCCAATCCAGAGCCTCTTGTTCCTGTGATGTTCGACCACGACCACCCTGTTCCGATTCTATTCGACTAGGGCGGCTGATTCGGTTTATTCGACTGGTTTGTTGGACCGACTTACTCCTTAGGTATAGTATCCCATATCATCTAGTCCCCCCAACTCTGGTCGAGTCTGAATGACTCGATCCAAGAGTAGATTTTCGTCCCTCCATCAGTTGTCGCCACGTTCGCTACTTATCGACCACTTGATAAGCGTTCCTCTGCTTTTCGACCTTCGACCATCCTTTTGAATTTCAAAGTTCAACACTGCCCATTGTCACGTCTGTCAGATGCGTCAATCATTACTCCGTGATTCGTGCCTCCTCGTGCTTCACACCTATTAAATGCACCTCTTCATAACTGTCGTTCGATTTCGCTTTTAATCCGATGGCTAATCTCCACAAACCTTTCAACTAGCCTGATGAATCTCCACCGTCTAATTCGCCTTTGATCCAACGATTAATAATTGACTGTCTTCTCCACTTATCTTCTTCACACCTATAAATACCTCCAACCACAACTTTTGTCGGCTTTCCTCCTTCGTGAATTCTCCATAAACTTGTGCCCTAAATCTCCTAGCTTCCTGCAACCGATTTCTGTGACTTTGCGACCTGCAGGTTGGATTTCTCCCCTTCATCTTCACCGTCCAACAATGAGTGAGTCCTCTGACCTTTCAAATTGTGTTTTTTACTTGAATTTTCTGGTTTTCTGTTTTCCAATTCCCCTTCGAATTTCTGGCTATATCGCCGGCGAATAAACTTCCTTCTTTTTCGTCTTCTGCCCCGTTCAAAATCTTAAAATATTTTCTTTTTTTTTTTTGATATTTTCCTCCGTTATTTTTCAGATTCCAACACTTCAAGTGAAAAAGTCCACTTCTCTGGCAAAGACATGACTGCTTCGACCTCTTCGACCACTCCACTTATTTCTCCTTCTCTTGTCAATTCCACCGACGAAGACCTCAAGCCTACTCCCATCTCCATCGTTCGACTTGCCTTCCCAGTCCAAACTCACCTCGACTATCCTCCTCTTCGCTAACCATTTCGTTTGGCCGATGAGCCAAACGAAGATATTCTCGACAACGTTCCTCTCACTCGTCGTCCTAGCCAGCCGTTGGTATGCACGAGGCTATTGATGCGGCATCTGAGGAGGAGGACCATGAGGTCCACCATCCTAATTCAGTATACTCGACCGCTCCTCTTCCTTCCTCGACCAAACCTTCATCTTCCTTGGCCACAAAAACCGGCCCTTCAACCAGCAGCCCTAATCCTTGCCGTCGGACCAAAAAGTCTCATTCTCACTCTAGCAGAGTCACATGGATAGACCTCAACGAAGTCAGCCATCCTGGGGCTGTATATAGCCCCAGTAGAGATGATACTTACGACAAACCCTCCGAGGACTACTACACCTTCTTCCAAATCCAGTTCGATCTGGGAATCCACTTTTCTCTCTATCCCACACTAATCAAAATGACTCTATTCATTTTTTGACCACCTTCATCATTCTTTCCTCCATTCGTCTAGGTCGAGTCGAACTAGATTTTTTCTTTTATTGTTACTTGGTCTGAAAACAAGTTGGTGGGCTCTACCTGAAGAGTCGCAACGGCGCCCACTTTATCTCCAACATCCCTTCCAATTACCCCAAATGGAAACACAAGTTCGTGTACACCAAGCCCAGAACTCCTTTTCCTTGCGTCTCCACTTTCTGGCTCAAGGAACTTCCTTTCGAGCTCGAGGATCATCCTCAATATCCCATTTTCTACCGTCGTATTGCCTTCTAGAACTCGAACCCCGTAGTCTCCAAAACCTTGCTCAAAGATAACCACCTGTTACACTATTGCGGTATACTCACCCACAAGCCATATCCTCCTTCTCTCGAGCAAACTCTCGAGGATCTTCAAGTTGGCGACTTTCCAGGTAGTTTCAACCATTTTACACGACCACAAGTTATTATCTTCATGCTAATTTTTTCCTTGTTGTTTTCAGTTAAACCCACACTTTCTCTCAAGAAGAGGACCCCCCCTCTCAAGAAGAAGTCGACCAGAGACGTGACTTCTCAATCATCCGACCAAAGGACATCTTCTCGATGCACTTCATCACCTCCTTCTAAGGAACGCATACCCCATTCTCCCGCCCTAAGGACGCTGAGATTCTTTCCCGAAGAGCAACAAAAAAATATCATTGACCAAAGAGGCGTGAGATATTTATAATAGTGATAGATGGCTTGGTCATTTTGTGATTAGACTAAACTTGAAGACATATTTTGAATTAAAATCCCATTTCTTAATGTAATAGTTGTGATTAGAAATGAGTACTGTACGAGTTGATATGTCCATTGTCAATATCAGTAAATAGGCTTTGTATGTTGCAATTGATTTACATCACATACAGTTCATCACCATGTCTCACCAGCACTACCCTTTCTCTGTGGGCGAGGAGCTTCGACATATCTCCCACCCAGTCGAGGAGCATGGTATGGATTCTTCTGCACTTCCTTCGACCAACCTGGTGGTCGAGCAAGAACTGTCATCTCTTCCACCCAGAAGATCATTTGACTCCTCTCTTGGAAAACGCCTCCTCCATCAAGACGAAGAGAGCAAAAATTGTGCTCGACTTGAAGAGGACCTCCGTGTTGGATCTGTGAGGATCTCGTTATGTACAAGTCACGATTTCAATAGCAAACGTAAACCTATGCGCAGCGGATCTAAAGGTTTGACGTAAAGAACGTACGGCTTAAAATTTATGTAGATCTGGTTGACCACGAACGGTTGACCGCAATTGATTGACCGAAAATCACGTCTTGGGTTGCACGAACAAGATCAGATCAAAATCGGATCAAACGGATGCAAACAGATCAAAACGAAACTTAACAGCCTGGGAGCTTCCGGTGGCTCATGAGGGCGCGTGAGGCATCGGACGACTGCGATCTCGGCGGCGATAGAAAGCTCTCGTCGAGACGGTCGTCTGGGTATGCTGTACGTCTCAATCGGACTTCTAGTTAGTTCTGTAGGTCAAAATATATTTTGTCTCGGTTTACCTACAGATCTTCTACTATATTACTCAATACACCCTTCTTCTACTTGTACCAGTGGAGCAACAAGAATAAGATAAAGCTCGAATGAGATCTAGAGAGAGAGAGAGAGAGAGGCGTGGGGCATGTCTCGTTAGAATGAGATTGGGATTCTCTTCTCATGAGCTTAATGATGTATATATAGAGCTACAGTATGGACCCTTAGGAGATTAGGAAAAGAGCTCCTTAATTAATTAGACTAACTGTGGACCAAGCCCACTCCTCTAATTAATTAAATAATATTAATGGGCCACCAACATTATATTATTGCACTCCCTTTTCCTAGCCCAAATTACATTTGAGACTCCAATAATAATTACTCGATTTACCTCCCCACGTTTAAGATATAATGTTCATTAATTAATTCGATTACTGACAATCAAGAATTAATTAATTTATTATTATTTCACCAAAGCTAGCGCTCGTCCATCACTTTCTTAATATGCCGGAACTTAATCCACCTGCAGGGTTTAGCATAACAATCCTTCATGAATTCACTCCGGGGACATCATCAAACTAACGTACATGGTGACCGTAAATATCCTAACAACACATCCTATATATAATAATATTACCCAAAACAGTAGGAATATTAATCCAACGAACTGAACCTCACCCATGTGAATCAAAGTAATATATATTACATATATCTGCTTATTTAATATCTTACGGGTTAAGAGAATGCAGTAATTAACCGAGGCCTAGTTCATTTACGACGATCAGTATAAAATGAACTTCTCCTCTCTGGGATCCTGTTCAATACATAAATGTACTAGTGCAACTAATCAGTCAAGACAAACTGTACAGTTGGCACTACAACCGTTCGGATGGGGTGTTCATGTCCATCTAGATTGTGAACAACTATTCTTGTTCGCAAGTGACTGATAGAGTGATCTTCGGTTTGCCCGATAATGACCCACCCTATCTAAGTGCAGAACAACAGAACGTAGAACTTGTTTAATCTAACATGATTCTCATTCATGGAGGGTAAATGTGTAATAACATGCAAAGCCAAGCTTTCAGTATATAACACTAACAATCTCCCACTTATACTTAAAGCTTTCGCTTCTACAGTATAGTTCTATCAATCTGTTATTCTAAAAGATGTATGTCGATCCTATTGCCATGCTCATGACTCCCATTCCTTCCACGTGTTTGACGAAGACCTTCCCCAGCAAACTCTTCGTGAAAGGATCAGCTAGGTTGTCCTCTGACGCAATCTTGGCAACATCAACGTCTCCTCTACCAACAATATCCCGAATCAGATGGTATTTGCGCTCTATGTGTTTGCTTGCCCTGTGGGCTCGAGGTTCTTTCGAGTTCGCTACTGCTCCACTGTTATCACAGTACACGGTGGTACCACGTGGCAAACTCGGTATAACCTCTAAGTCCACTAAGAAGTTCCTGAGCCAAACTGCCTCTTTCGCTGCCTCTGAGGCTGCTACGTACTCGACTTCCATGGTGGAGTCTGCCACGCATTTCTGCTTAGCACTCCTTCATGAAATGGCTCCACTTCCCAAGGTAAACACATAACCTGAGGTTGACTTACTGTCATCCCTATCTGACTGGAAATCAGAATCACTGTAACCCAGAGGTAACAAGCTGCTTGCACGGTAAACTAACATGTACTCCTTAGTCCTTCTCAGGTACTTGAGTATATGCTTCACCGCAGACCAATGTTCCCGTCCCGGATTACTTTGATATCTAGCTACCATGCTAACAACGTAGCTAATATCTGGCCTAGTGCACAGCATTGCATACATGAGACTTCCTACTGTCGAAGCATAAGGAACTGTCTTCATCTCCTCTATCTCCTTAGACGTCTTAGGAGACATCTCCTTAGATAGAGGTATTCCATGTCTGAAAGGTAACATACCTTTCTTAGAATCCTGCATGCTGAATCTGGCCAAGACAGTATCTATGTATGAAGAATGGGATAAGCATAACATTCTCTTCTTACGGTCTCTAATGAGCCTAATACCAAGAATGTGTCCTGCTTCGCCTAAGTCCTTCATATCAAAATGTTACGTCTGACAACTCCTTCTTACTGTTTCCAATAAGCAGTATGTCATCTACGTAAAGCACAAGAAACACCACCACACTCCCACTGATTTTCTTGTAAACACAGTGCTCATCCGAACATTGAGTGAACCCGTACGACTGGATCACCTCATCAAAATGGATGTTCTAAGATCTCGAAGCTTGCTTCAGTCCATAAATAGACCGATTAAGCTTACACACTACATGCTCACGACTTCAGCAATGAATCCCTCTGGTTGCTGCATATAGATGTCTTCCTGCAGGTTTCCATTAAGGAAAGCTGTCTTGACATCCATCTGCCAGATCTCATAGCTACTGACGAAAAGGTCTCATCATAATCAATACCCTCGATCTGGGTATAACCTTTTGCAACAAGCCTAGCTTTAAAGGTTTGTACCTTCCCATCCGATCCTCTCTTTCTCTTATAGATCCAATTACATCCAATGGGTCGTACCCCATCGGGTGGTTCTACAAGATCCCAGACCTGATTGGAGTCCATTGACCCCATTTCAGCTTTCATTGGAACATTACATGAATCTGCATCTTTATCTTGGAGTGCCTCATCGTAAGTTCTTGGGTACGATTCTAGGCCTCCTGGAACTGAGTCCGATGACTCTCCAAGACCTATCCATCAGTCGGGTAAATGAGAAATCCTCCCACTGCAACGAGGCACTGTCTGCACTGGTACACTTTCAGTGTGCCGTGTTGCAGTATTATGTGATGTATCTACTCGCGCACTCGGTGGGGAACCATCGATTTCACCCCTTAACTCCTCTAAGACTAGTCTACTCGCGGGCTTATGATTCATAATATAGTCTTCTTCCAAGAATCTAGCGTTCATCGAAACGATCACCTTCTGATCCTCAGGACTATAAAATAATCCACCTTTCGTTACCTTTGGATAGCCTACGAAAACTCGTGCTTCTGAACGTTTCTCCAACTTGTCAGGTTCCTGCACTAACACGTGTGCAGGACTACCCCACACTCGAAACTATGAGAAACTGGGGTTGCGCCCTTTCCACATCTCATAAGGGGTAGTGTCAACAGACTTCGATGGAACCATGTTCAGAATATACGATGCCGTTTCCAATGCCAAACCCCAGAACGAATCTGGTAACCTTGAATAACTCATCATAGACCTAACCATCTCCATAAGAGTCCTATTTCTTCGCTCTGCAACCCTATTCTGCTGGGGCGTGCCGGGTGCAGTCAGTTGGGATTCAATTCCAGCTTCCGATAAGTATGTCCTGAACTCTTCAAAGAGGTATTCGCCACCTCGATCAGAACGAAGTGACTTGATACATTTACCATGAAGCTTCTTCACAACTGCCCGATACTCCTTGAATTTCTCAAAGCATTCAGACTTGCGGTGCAACAAATAAACGTACCCAAATCTCGAGTAATCATCTATGAAAGACACATAGTACTCGAAACCTTCTCTAGCATGGATCGACATAGGACCACACAAATTAGAATGAATCAAACCTAGCACTTCTTGGCTCCTATACCCCTTTGCCGTAAACGGCCTCTTGGCCATCTTACCTTTCAGGCAGGATTCGCAAGTTGGATAGTGCTCTTCCAATGGACCGAGATGTCCACTGGCCACTAACTTTTGAATCCTCCTAAGGTTGATGTGCCCAAGTCTAAGGTGCCACAGATATGCTTCATTCATCTGCGAAGACTCCTTCCTCTTTTTAGATGTAGTTATGACATTATTCAATTCATTATGTTGCACTCTGGGAGAGTTTGGTTTGAGAACATACAAATTGCCAACTAATGAACCACAACATATGAAACGATTTCCAAAACGAATAATAACCATGTCATCAAACGAAACTGAAAAGCCATCCATAACGAGTTTAGAAACTAAAACAAGGTTCTTTCTAAAGCTAGGAACATAAAGACAATTTCTCAAAACCAAACTACTACTATCAAACGATAAAATAACATCTCCCACTGCAACAGCCGCCACTTTCGTAGAATTGCCCATGTAGACGGTGATCTCTCCCTCCCTAAGTCGTTTGGTTTCCTGGAACCCCTGCAAAGAATTGCAGACATGATCAGTGGCTCCAGTATCTACACACCAGGTTCTGGTAGATACAACCACTAAACATGTTTCTACGATATTAACGAGAGAGTTACCTTTCTTGAGGAGAGGGCAGTAGACCTTCCAGTGTCCTGACTTGTTGCACTTGTGGCATCTTCCTTTCAGTTTCTTTGCCACACCTTGAGGGGCCGGTCGTTGGTAAACTGGAGCATCATGTGCCTTCGCCTTTCCTGCAGACTTCTTTCTCTTCCTGCCCTTGTGAGGCCTGGAAGGTCTAGCCTGCTCGGCGACTAGCACCTGAGGTGCCTGAGTGAATAAGGCCTCTGCCGACTGTAGCTCTACTAGCAGTTCTGGAAGAGCCATATGCATCTTGTGCATGTTGTAGTTCAACCGGAACTGATCAAAACTCTTCGGCAGAGATTGGAGCATAATATCAACCTGGGTTTCCCCGTCAATATAATCTCCCATAACCTCAAGCTCATTGAGCTGCGCCATAACCCTGAGGGCGTGCTCCCTTACGGGTGTGCCCTCGGCCATGCGCGTACTCATCAGAGCACTCAAAGCCTCTTGCCTAGCAGCCCTAGACTGATGTCCGAACAGATCCCTGAGATTGAGAAGTATATCTGCTGCAGTGTCCTTAGACTGATGCTGATGTTGAAGAACATTCGACATAGAAGCCAGAATGTAACACTTCGCCATCTCATCAGCCTTCTTCCACCGAGCATACTCCTCTTTCTCCTGCTCAGGAGCATCAGCCGCCGGCACCGCCGGGCAAGCATTAGTGATAGCAAACTTATAACCCTCAACAGTCAACACTATGTCTAAGTTCCTCTTCCAATCCATGTAATTAGGACCAGTAAGCTGATTTTCTTTTAGAATGACTGACAACGGATTGAACGACATGATGAATATCCTGAGAATCATGCACATAAATTTTACAGATTAATCACTTTTGAATTTAACTGTTAATATTAATATCCTCAAAACAACATTAACTTAAATCCACCGACATCTATTACACCTTGTGAGAATGCATGCTACGAGAGTCGCCCTACAAACTCGCATTTTGTAAGAGAAAGGCTTTTCTAAGGCCCATAAATTTCCATAAGTCAAAACCAAATTCATGACGAACGAAATTAATAGTCGGTCTCCATTTGGCCATGCAATAGAATTCAGGGACCCCGAGGGGGATTAATAAATTTAATTGCATTCTAAGTGAATCCCATTTCTCGGTCCTAAGGTCGTCAAATTTGATTATACGTCATCCGAGGGGATGCCCGTACGCTCTCATAAGATTTCCTCTAACCATCTACTTTTAGAAATTTGTCCTGGTAATTTTCTACAATTAATTTTAGCAATGTCACCCGAGGGGGAGCCCATAACCGCAATTAATTGATTTACTGACAAATTAGAAATGGAGGCCTTAGGAATTTTACAATTAACTTTAATTTAAAATCCCTTCTCAAACTTAGTATTATTTTAATGAGGATTTTGAACTATTTATACAATTCCAAATTAATCTATGTTAATGCAATAATTAATTAACATGTTCAATAATTTATGCAATTCTAAATTAATCCATGCCAATGCAATAATTAATTAACATGCATAATTTATTGACACAATTCTAAATTAATCCTATGCATTACATAATTAATTAACATGCATAATTAAGCTTGCAATACTAAATTAATCCCATGCAAGAACATAATTAGTTAACATGTATAAATAATAATTTAATGGCATAATAAATTTAATTAAATAAATAAATAAATCCACTATTATGACCATTAAATATTGAGTCTCCTTAAACAAGGAAACTGTAACAGTTCTTTCCTTGTCAACTGGAACTCCTTTAAGCAGTAGAATCCTGGTTGATCTTGTACTGCTTGGACATCAAGGCAAAACCTCTCCACCTCCCTGCAAGCCGCCACCGACCGCCGCCTCTGGCCACCGCCCGGCCGCCGGTGGTCGAAAAATCGATTTTTTTTTTTTTTATTCTTCGAGGCTCGTTGATCTCTTGGGATCTCCCGGTCATCAACACACGATCACAGCACGAAAAATATAATTTACAAAATTACATAATTCGATCCTAGATCCAACGAATGAATGTACATGTTTTCTAAACAAATAACTAAATCTATCCGGTCAAACCCCCGGGCGAATAATTATTACAAACATTCATCCATAAATTCCTCGACATGCCCGAGGCTTTAAAAACAAATTTATAACCATACATCACATTCAACAACATTCATCAAACACATAATCGACCATAATAGTGGATTAACTATTTATCCTGCAAAACCAAGTTATGCAAATATAATCCAATATATGGTTGCGTTTGAACACATCTTGTCAAATAAAGCCGTAAAAATTCGAACTTTGTACAAAACGAATTAACCAAGTGCTCTGATACCACTTGTTGGGATCTGTGAGGATCTCGTTATGTACAAGTCACGAATTCAATAGCAAACGTAAACCTATGCGCAGGGGATCTAAAGGTTTGACGTAGAGAACTTACGGCTTAAAATTTATGTAGATCTGGTTGACCACGAATAGTTGACTGCAATTGATTGACCGCAAATTACGTCTTAGGTTGCACGAACAAGATCATATCAAAATCGGATCAAACGGATGCAAACAGATCAAACGAAACATAACAGCCTGGGAGCTTCCAGCGGCGCGTGAGGGCGCGTGAGGCGTCGGACGACTGCGATCTCAGCGGCGATAGAAAGCTCTCGTCGAGACGGTCGTCTGGGTATGCTGTACGTCTCAATCGGACTTCCGGTTAGTTCTGTTGGTCAAAATATATTTCGTCTCGGTTTACCTACAGATCTTCTACTATTTTATTCAATACCCCCTTCTTCTACTTGTACCAGTGGAGCAACAAGAATAAGATAAAGCTCGAATGAGATCTAGAGAGAGAGAGAGAGAGGAGTGGGGTGTGTCTCGTTAGAATGAGATTGGGATTCTCTTCTCATGAGCTTAATGATGTATATATAGAGCTACAGTAGGGACCCTTAGGAGATTAGGAAAAGGGCTCCTTAATTAATTAGACTAACTGTGGGCCAAGCCCACTCCTCTAATTAATTAAATAATATTAATGGCCACCAAAATTATATTATTGCACTCCCTTTTCCTAGCCCAAATTACATTTGAGACTCCAATACTCGATTTACCTCCCCACGTTTAAGATATAATGTCCATTAATTAATTTGATTACTGACAATCAAGAATTAATTAATTTATTATTATTTCACCGAAGCTAGCGCTCGTCCATCAAATTCTTAATATGCCGGAACTTAATCCACCTGCAGGGTTTAGCATAACAATCCTTCATGAACTCACGCCGGGGACATCATCAAACTAATGCACATGGTGACCGTAAATATCCTAACAACACATCCTATATATAATAATATTACCCAAAACAGTAGGAATATTAATCCAGTGAACTGAACCTCACCCTTGTGAATCAAAGTAATATATATTATATATATCTGCCTGTTTAATATCTTACGGGTTAAGAGAACGCACTAATTAACCGAGGCCTAGTTCATTTACGATGATTAGTATAAAATGAACTTCTCCTATTTGGGATCCTATTCAATACATAAATGTGCTAGTGCAACTAATCAGTCAAGACAAACTGTACAATTGACACTACAATCGTTCGGATGGGGTGTTCATGTCCATCTAGATTGTGAACAACTATTCTTGTTCGCAAGTGACTGATAGAGTGATCTTCGGTTCGCCCGATGACGACCCACCCTATCTAAGTGCAGAACAACAGAACGTAGAACTTGTTTAATCTAACATGATTCTCATTTATAAAGGGTAAATGTGTAATAACATGCAAAGTCAAGCTTTCAGTATATAACACTAACACTCCGAACAGTTCATGGGCGGATTTATTATTCCATAGTGGGGGCCATTGTCCCCCCAAAGTTTTTATTTTTTTTAATATACATACATATATATATATATATATATATATATATATATATTGCTAAGAATTTACTCTTTCTCTGCAATATATACTATATATATTATAAGCATATCCAATTTATACATATACCCCATTATCATTACTAGTTATTAATATAATCTATATACTAAGAATTTTTAGCTGTATCATATTTTTGTAAGTAATTTTTCACTCTTTAAATATAATATTTGTGTTTTTCTTTTTATAATAGAGTGATTAATTAATGTACGAAATATGTAAAAAGGTGAAAATAAGTAATTTTAAATAGGGGTTTGAAAAAGAAAAGAATTATTTGTATATAGTCAATTGTCGATGAGTCTTGTGATTTAAAATAATGTGGAATACAATTTTAAAATATCAAAGTTCAACAGTTATGTCTATTGTTGAATATTTTTATAATTTATGTTATCGAATTTAGAATGCAACTTTATGCCTTATATGCATATAAAATGTGATATTAAATATTGTATATTCCTTCTACAGGTGTTATTAGAGTAGAGTTGAATCCTTCATGATCAAGCTCTCGTGTATGTTTAATAAATATGTTGGCCTGACTTGACCCATTAAATAAACGAAAAAAAAAATTATGAGCCTCAGCTCGATTCATTTAATAAGCAATGATTTGTTTCTTGAGTTTTCACGGGTCAATTCGAGATATATTCTCAAGTATTTATTTCAAATGACAATTCTTAGTCCCCTCTAAAAAAATTTTTTGGATCCGCCCATGGAACCGTCCACGCTCCTCCTTCCCTGGTGAAAGCCAACGAGAAGAAAATAACTTCCTTTTTCAAGGATGTACTCCCTGCTGCCGACCTCCAAGATAGCGGCTCCAACATTAAGGCTCGAGGTGAAAGTGTTGCCCGCTGGCTAGCTTAGGTAAATTGTCAACTCGTCTTTATACTCCACAGTCCCATATTTATATCTAGTGTATTGAGTTGTTTAGCATTTGTTGAATATAGGGCTTGATCGAGCTGGTTCTCTGGGTTGACTCGGCTTTGTCGGGCTCAGGTCGGACAATCCCTGAGCTCGAACAAAGCGTGAAGACCTTGGCCGATGTTGTTCGAGTGGGTTGCTTCCTTCCCGGATGCCAGGTCGAGGAGGGTGCTTCGGTCGCCGCTTTGTCGAGGGTGCGGTGGCTGGCTGGAGGTAGTGCTCGACCTTTGGCGTGTGTCTTGACCCTCGAGCTTCCTCTTTCCGGCAGCCCTTGGTGCTTTGTCACTGGAACTCTCCAGTCGACGGTAGTTCTTGGAGCTGCGACGGGTGGGGGAATGGTGTGGAAGATTGTGGGGTTGGGGTCTCCGGGGGCTCGTTGGTGGTGGACCTGGGTGGCTTCGCGTCTGTCGGGCTGGTTTGGTTTAGCCGCCTTTGGTTGGAGTTTTCCACTCTAGGCCGTGGGAGGCGTAGCTTTCATTGGTGGTTCATTGCCGGGGTGTCGATTTGCGCCCCTACGATTCATTGCTCGTTGCGCCTGGTGGGGAGGGCTCGTTCTTACTTTTTAGTTCTATTTGTGGTTTTTCTTTTCCCGTTGGGAGTGTGTATTCTCCCGTTGGGGACTGTGTATTATCCCATTGGAGATTGGGTATTCTCCCATTGGGGACTGTATTTTTTCTTTTGCAGTCTATGTGTTGTAATTATGTTCTTTAGGCTACCTTTGTTCCATTCAATAGGCCTCTCGTTTCCGGCTACTGAGTCGGGTGTAATTATGTGTTTATTGTTATAAAGTCTATCGTTTTT
>BKCP01005028.1:190363-206722 GCA_008636005.1 Striga asiatica | reverse complement strand
AAACTCTAAGGCTGTGTTTGTTAAAGAAAATCTCAAATCAAATTAATTCCACTCAAAATTTAACTGAATTTTAACTCAACCACACTATCATCAATATTATCAATATAATTAAATATTAACAAGCAATCATTAAATAATAACAATCACTCATTTTTACACATCATATCAACTTTAATTCACTATTCATTCACTTACATAATTTTAACTAACCATCACTTCATATCACTCTCTCATACTTTTGCATCAAACCAATTTTAATTGTTTTATTTTAAATATTATTTTAATATAAACTCAAAATCACACTAACAACTAACTACACAACTTTTTTTAACATTAACCCTACTTAACTAAAAAAAATTCACTTTTGAATTAATTTACTCAAATTATTTCTTTAACAAACACACCCTAAAAGTGTTAATTGAACACAAATCCAAAAATTTTAATTGAATATTCCATAATTTTAAAAGTATTAAAAAAAAAACCTTTAAAAGTTTAAATTGAATACAGCATCAGATCCACCATTCCCAATTTTCCCACAATCAAAGCATAAACAAGAAACATCCAACAGGTTGTATGTATTTCCAACCTTTGCTGGTTTTTTGCTTTTCTTAATCGGCAGGGATAAGTTTTGGTACAAGATTTGATAGAAGGTTCTGTTGTTACGCTTCATCGGTAATTTTGCGGGTAAAAGGGCTCTAAAGATACAACACAAGGGAAGTTACAAAATGGTGAAGATCACGGCGTTGATGGTCCTGAAATGCTCTCCGGATGGTTCGGATCCGATTATTTTGTCGAACGCGTCGGATCTAAGCGGTTTCGGGTTTTTTCAACGGCCCAGTGTTAAGGAGTTCATCGTTTTCGTGGGTCGGACCGTAGCTAAACGGACACCGGCAGGCCAGAGGCAGTCGGTGCAGCATGAAGGTCCGGTTCGCTGTGATCCTTCGCATTTTCATATTTAAATTTCAAGGCTTTTTTTCCAGACCTTTCTGTTTCGCATGAGTGGCGATTTATGTGGGATTTGTTGCTTTTTTAGAGGTGCCATGACTTCTTTTGATTGATTTATGTAGTAGAGTTTTTAGTATTGAAGATTTCTTTATTGGTGTTTTACAATTTAACAGACCTTAGGATTGTGCTCTTTTTCTGCTCATTGAACTGGTTATGATTTGATAATTCTGTTACTATTTTTGAAGTTGCTCAATTTTGTGAAAATGATTTTATTTCTTGTCTCTGTTTTTTATTTGACATGCCTCTTGTTGATGTCCTGGGTATGTCTTGATGATTAATGTTGAAGTGTTTTGATTAGTCTTCCTAATTATACATACATGGAATTTTTCTTCAATAATATTGTTAATTTGTGCATATACCTTAGTTTGCCTTGTAAAACATTATTTCATTTCAATCCAACCTGGAACAGATAACATGTGCTTTAAGTAAAATGAAAATAATAATAGGAGTACACACTCCTGACCCTGGTTTTAATTCCACATTGAAACCATTACCCGTCGCGGATCTTTACCATCTTTTCTGTTTATTTCTCTTAGAAATTTTTTAGTGTGAGGAATAGATAAAATTATGAGAAAATTGCAAATTTCTGATGTCATTATAGAGTATATAAATAGAATGTAGATATTATATAGTTGCATATGCGGTGAGTGAAAGATCTATAAAGGCAGGAACATAATTTTGCTCGAATTTTTTTTAATAGATGTTTTAGGTGGATTAGAATTGAAAGATCTATAAAGACAAGAATGTGGATTTGTTCAAACGAAGTTCATTTTAATAAATTTTTTTGGTGGATTAGATCATCATTCTTCCAAACTATATGAGGATAAATTTATTTATTTGCTTTTTTCAAATGCAACCATATAGTTTTAAATTCTGATACGGTTTTTGGAAACATAATTGAACATTGGGTGATAAGATGATCCCCAAGCTTGAAATCATCATTTTTGGAAACATAATTGAACAAGGGTTTGTTTGTATACAAATAAACTAGCTTTTTACTAGTTTTTTTTGTTTAACCATGGTTAATTTTGAAAAAGTTGGTTTAGTTAGTTTTTAGTGCGATCTTAAAATAATACTTAAAATAAAATTTAAAGTTGATTTGATGCAAAAGTAGGAGAGAGATTATGGGATGTGATAGTTAGTTAAAATAATATGAAAGGATGAATAGTGAATTAAAGTTGTTGTGATGTGTAAGAATGATTAATTGATATTATTTCATTATATTGATAATATTGAGGATGGTGATGTTGAGTTAAAGTTTGGCTAGATTTTGAGTTGAAATTGAATTTTTTGTTGGTAAACTATTAAAAAAAGCCCTAAACTACTTATTTGTGGTCATGGATGCAAGGTCCTAAAAGGTGCTAGGCGCTCGTTAGGTTGTGTGCTAGGGCCTAGCGCCTAGGAGAGAATTAGGCGAGGCCTAGGCGGGGTCGCAAAATTAATAAATTTATTTATATTTATCTTTGTACATTGCTTCCGATTAAAATTATAAAATATACTAATTAATATGGTTAATAACAACATTTGTCAAAAATATTATATACTCTTAATTATTATATTAATTTTACACGTGTTATTTTTTAATTTTATAATTATTGTACATATCATGTATAAAAGATAATTTCTTTTGTATTATATTATAAAAATAAATTAAAATATTATACGGCCGTCTAGGCAGCGCCTGGACCGCATAAGTCACTGCCTAGACCGGTTAGGTGACTCCTAGGCCGCCTAGACACCTAGTTTCCCGAGTGCTTAGAAGGGTCGTCTAAACTAAAATTGGGGCGCTTAGGTGCTGCCTAGCGACTAACCCGATTTTTAGAACACTGCATGGATGTTTAGTGACTAAATGAAAAACAAAGAAGTTGAAAAGTTGTTCTTATGTGGACATATTGAATGGAGTAAGTTCTTACCTAGAGTTTTCTTGATTGTGAAAATTTTGTTTTCTTATTTGATTCAAAGAAGAATAACATCAATCCTGAACTGGTAGTCTTTGTAATAGGTTTATCCAGTAATGTAAGATTGGCTGGTTTATCCCATTCTCATGCCTTAGAAAATTTGAACAATATATCTGAACTGAAATTTCCATTACATTATTCCTTTTAGCATAATATTTTCTGTGGCTTAACAGCTGAGACTTAAGTGTATTGTTATCATTGTTTTTGTCATTTTGATTGTTGTTATTATTACTGATTATATAAAGAGATGAGTGACAATGTGATGACTGATGTGAACTGTAACTGTGGGATTGTTGGTTCTGTATGCAAATTCCAAAACGTATCCAACTTCTCTGCTAGCCTAAAGTTGACTTATTGTTCTGATCGTTTGTAAATCAGAATACAAGGTTCATTCATACAACCAAAATGGCTTGTGCGCGTTGGGTTTTATGGATGACCACTATCCTGTCCGAAGTGCATTTTCTTTGCTCAACCAGGTATGCAGCCCTCTAATTGGTGCAACCTATAGTGAGAGCATCAAGGTTTCTGGGAAAAGTCATTTCTACTGATTTCGTAAATTATAACAGAATGTGATGTTTTGCAGGTCTTGGATGAATATCAAAAGAGCTTTGGTGATTCATGGAAAACTGTGCAAGCAGATAATGCCCAACAATGGCCTTATCTAGCTGAGGCGCTGACCAAGTTTCAGGTATTTAAATATTTTCTGTATTCTTTTATTATTATTATACTTTACTCTTGCTATATATCTCTTAGTCCCATAACTTCTTGCCTTCAAAAAACTGCGTAGGATCCTGCTGAGGCTGACAAGTTGTTGAGAATTCAGCGGGAATTGGATGAAACTAAAATTATTCTTGTAAGTACTGTAATCAAACTTCTTACGAAGCATTCGTCAGTCATGGAGCTATATATTCTCTTAGTGATCATCTCGACTGATTGTTAGCGGATACTTTATACTTATTTAGTGTTACATGTAGGCATTAAGATCCTCGTGAATGATTTAGATTTGTGGGATATTTTTATATATTGATGTTTAAAACAAAATAAGTGATAATATGAAGTTATAAGAAAGAATTAGATAACTGAGTGCTGTTGTTAAATCTGTTCTCTTTGCTCCTCGGCTGATATTTGCACCTATGTATTGAAGGTTTTTAGTTATTTCATATGTTATTTCTTGAGGAGTGTAAATGTTCGCAATCTGTTAAAATTTTAATTTGGAACAAACGGTGATCGTTCTATACTCAGTAAGAAATGGCCAAGTCTTTTCAACTTTTATCAACTAGGCACGAACTTGGTTCTGTCCAAGGCATCATCTGACTAAATTTTCTCAAGATTCCTAACATACGCTTGAATTGCGTGTATAATTTTATGTAAATGTTTAATGAGTGAAGACAATTCACCATCTGGCTGTAAATGAACAGAGACCATTTGAGCTTTGGTGCGTTCGTTCTCATTTGTTGGGTTTATATGATTATGTGTTTGCTAACAAACATGTTCTAGAGCATGCTCATTATCTGTTATTGAGCAAATGTTCGCAAATTTTATGAAGAAAAAATCTGATTTTGATTATGTGTTTTAACTTATATACCTAAAGATATTAATCCTAAAATACACTTAATTTTTTCTACAATGATTGGTGGATAATGAATAGCAAGCATCCTGAAAGACATCTGCTGTGTATAGGTATGGTAATATGGAGTTTGGATATGTATTAGCAGCTGTAAATGAGATCATGTGATGCCTGCAATCGATGCTCAAATCTCTCATTCCTTTATATCGTCATTCATTTGTGAACTTGTACACTAAATATAATTACATGTTGTTTGCCTCAGCACAAGACTATAGACAGTGTCTTAGCTCGAGGTGAGAAGTTAGACAGTTTGGTTGATAAGAGCTCAGATCTCAGTGCAGCTTCTCAGGTTTGTCTATTTATTGAATTTGTATTGGTTGTATCTTAAGTTAAGTGGAGAGATGCTCAAATGTTTTCTTGTTTTTACAAGATTACATGAAAGATGAATACCATACTATCCTTGTTCTTCTATGAATATGTCACAAACTAAAGTGGCCATACATATATTTCAGTTTCAGGGTTAATGTTTGGGATTCCGTTGTTCCTTGTTAAGTTTAAGAGTCACATTTATTTATGATGTTTTTCAGATGCTACTCATATACCATGAGGATGGTTGTTCTATTGATTCGACTCTGCTAGAATTGCGAGAAATATTTTTTTTTGGTTCTCTAATTTCATGGACTTTGCCAAGCATGATCTCTATATTAAAATTATTTATCTCAGGATGAGCTTTGATATGTCTAGAACAATTCCAGTCCCTCTTTAACACCTATTTGAAAGGTCTTGAGTTTGTCTGAATCTGGATTTAGGTCCATGGTTTATGAAATGTTTTAGTTGTGTTTATTTACCTCAATTAAAACACGATTTTGGTGGCTTTTCCTTCACCTAGAAGGCTACTGATCTTTATGTTCATGATATGCTTTAATTATTGCAATCCTTCTTCAATTGTAGAATAGCGTAGCATCATATTATTGAGTATATGGTTGATTAGCATATAATAGCTGACAAAAACTGTACTAATCAATATTATTATTTGGACTTAGGTGTGTAGATTTATTTTAAGTTGAGATCGTTCGATAAATTAGTGAAATAAAAAAAAAAAAGTATTTAATCTTAATTTATGAGACCTGCACTGGTCGAGCGGCTAGCGAGTGCCTAGCGACTTCTAAAACACTGCACATGACTGGTTTTGTTTTCAAGAATTTATGAAATGTAACATTTTTGTCAATTGTTTCTAATGCTGGAAGTTTCTTGGAATTCTTGGAAACAGATGTTCTACAAGCAGGCTAAGAAAACCAACCAGTGTTGTACGATCTTGTAGATGCTTCAGAATGGGATTGCTTGAATAAGTTACAAGTGCTTAAGCTCAATTGATTAAACATGAAGTTTTACAGGTTGGGTTGTTTATATAATGAATTTACATAAATGTTGGGAGATTGAAATCTTTGGGAGAGAGAGAGAGAGAGAGAGAGAGAGAAGCATCTTTGTTGGGAAAATTTGCTCTGGTTGTGCTAATACAATTACAATATTATTCTGTATGTTCTCTAGAGCTTCGCTATATTCAATTTTATTGTTATTTCTAATGAATGTCATATCATGTCATAGAAAACCGAGGATTTTTTTTCTTCAAATTATATGGATTAATTTGCAGCAGATAATTCGTGACATGTTTGATGTATCAATTTATGAATTGAGTGAGGCGTTTCAATGCTAGATTTTAGAGTAATACTTTTTTTTTTTACTCTAAAAAAAAATTAATTGCCGAAATAATTTATTTGTTGGCTATTGGATGTTTATTTTTTAGGGGTTCGAATTTGTGAACACATGTTTTACCTACCTATTTATTTGATCTCNACGGAGGCCGTAGTCTATGAAACATCTAGATATTAATGTTCCGTGGATGAACGACGCCTACGACATTGTGTAGTAACCACGGCTTCACTTCTAGCGGTGGATCAAGAAACCTCTAGCACCCATTAGAGAATGAATGAACTAAGTTCGTCAAACAATCTGAAGCAAAATTTGCTTCACTTCTACTTGCACATTTATTTGATCTCCAAAACCAGCCAATATGTGTATATCTTATGAGGGAGTATAATCTCAAGTTATAATTTCTGACGAGCTTTCTAATTAAATTGAAAATATTGTCCAGTCTTTTCGTGATTTTAAAATTCGGTATTCTATTTTGGACTTTTGAAAGTACAGGAATATCCAATTCATTTTAGAATGTTAATAAATATTTAAGGTGTTCAATTCGTTTAATATTATAATATTATCTGTATATTTTACTTTTATTGATATTTTAAATGCAAAATACATAATCAAATTCCACCACCACATTTAAACTTCAGAATTCTAGGTTTTCATTAGTTTTAAAACATTCAAAAACAATATTTAAAATGTCATTCGGGCAATGTTTAGATACAATTTTTTTTTAAAAAAAAAAAAAATCAATAATTTTTAATCAATCACTTTTTTAACTCAAAATTTAACTAAATCTTAACTAAACTCTACTATTTTTAATATTATCAATATAATTAAATAATACCACTCAATCATTTTTATACATTACAACAACAGTAATTCACTATTCGTTCACACGCATAATATTAACTAACTATCACTTCACATCATTTCTCTCTTATTTTTACTCTAAACAATTTTAATTATTTTATCTTAAATGTTATTTTAATATAAACTCAAACTTCCAATAAGAACTAACCATACCACTTTTTTAAAAAATTAACCTTACTAAACAAAAATATAATCAAAATAAAAATATTTTATATCCAAGCATCCCTTATGATTTCAATAAAATAAAAATAGAACGCTTAAAATTAATTTAAAAAGTCTTAAAATGACATCTATATATATTAAAAGAGGTTGTTGAAATAATCTAAAATAATAACTTTGACTTTTGTAATTAATTAGTTGACTTGTTGTTAAAGGAAATATAGTAAAATTTACTTTAATATATTTGAAAAAAAATAAATTAAATTATACTTACATTTTGTAAATCATGCAATTCGATTAATAGCATAATTTTCTATATAAATAAAGTGGTATCGAATTTGAACATTATTTTGTAATATTTATCACAATAAATCAGTTCTCCAGCGCGCGGAAGCACTAAAAGACCTAGTGTTGATAAGAATGCAGCAGAAGGAAGGGGAGTCCATCAGGGATTATGTAGCTCGCTACACAAAAGAGTGTGTAGAAAATTTTGTAATGTGTATTGTTATAAATTATAATGATAAATCAACAAGTGACCTATCGAACAACGATCTAATTGTTAACTTAGAAAAAATAAAAATAAAAATTATAATGTATATTATTATTAATTAAAATGATAAATCAGTCGGCGTGGAGCTGCCATATAAATTATTAGATTATATAGAAAATTTAAAATACTTATAATATACATCATTATAAATTATTAAAAAAATAATATTGTCATTTAGTGTGGTGAACCTTGTGATAGTAACTGCGTCAAAGCCACATAATTACAAGCGACTAAGTAGTCGAAATAGGAAGTCTACCCAAGGTAGCCTAAATATTATAACACAACACTAATGAAACTAAAACAACTCCCACATTTGAATAAGACACTCCCAATAAAAAGAATACACGCTCCCAAATAGAAGAATAAAAAAACGACTGAGACAGACACAGACAAACGCATACGCATACAACAAAACCAAATAACTAAACTAAAGCCCTCCTCGACAGCCGGCAAGCAACACCTCAGGCAACCACGCCAACAACTAACGTGGGATACCACCCCCACGAATAGAGACTCGGTCCAAGGCGCCAAATTTGAAACTGCAGTAAAATGCCCAATAAGACCCTGACCCCCAGACCCCTATCTTGGTAGACCACTGTCGTGCCAGCACAACGGAGTTCACCCTGAAAACACAAATCCCCTCACTGACTAGCAGCCTGAGTCCGACAAACCCGCAGAGGTAAATACCGACACCACCGACGAAGTCGTCGCCAACCCAGGGATGACGGTAAACCAGGGGAAGGTAGAGCATCACTTCGACCCCAAACTCCAACCATGGACAACCCAAGCCGACATGCTACCAGAGCTGCAGCCCCCCACCAGCGACATAAACCTATTCCCAGCACGAGGGGAACAAGAGAGCAGGGGAAAGAAAGAGCTAACCTCGGCTCCGACCACTGCCAAGTGGAAATCAGAGAAAAGTCTCCCAGCAATGCCATCTGATCGCCGAAGCTGGAGCCGAGAGGCCAACCAAGAGCAACGCGGCATGGCGAAACGCCCTCTGATCGAGAGGCCCACGGATCAACGGGAGACTGAGAGCACGGACCGGCAACGATAGTAGCGCTGCGGCACAGAGCGCCCCGCTATGGAGGAGGCCGACGATATGAGGAAAGGGTTTTACTGTAGGCTTGCTAGTTTAATGCCATTAACCACCATCAAAGATTCATCAAACGAACATAAAAGAAAGTTTACAATTATGAGGGATAATCTCTTTTCCATTGTCTTTGAATCTCCTAGTCTTGATGCCTTGAATATTTACTCACATTTTGAGGTCTTCAATGATCTCTTGTGCGTTCCTTCATATTTTTTTCTACATCTAAAAAATCTCAATGGAGATTCTACAAACGAATATGCACAGTACTTTTTGTCCAAGTAAACAATTTAAGCATAGAAATTCAACTAATAAACAAGTTCAATGAATTATCTCTTATAACAAGCTTAATTGTAGTTTTAGAGTTTATGTAGTATGTATAAGTTCACTACTTACAAAAACGAACTTTACACAACATATTTGTACTTGGCATAAATACCAACTTTACACAACATATTTGTATTTGGTATAAATACCAAGAAACCCTAATTTGTATTTACTTTTAATTATAATCCCTTTTCTTTTCTCTCGTCTCTCTATCTCTCTCCTTCTCTTAGATTCTTCAGATTGTTAATCTTCAACCTTTATCATGCTTGTTAATTTTGTATATATGGTAACGATTTTGGCGTGGCAATAAAGCAGTAGCCACTCGTCTATTGGTATGATTTATTTGCAATGACACGACATGGCATTCTAGGACAGGTTGATGCTTAGACTGTTTCAGGCATGATATTTAGTTGTTTATGTGATGAGTCATGTAGTGGTCGTGGATACAATGGTGTCTACTTGTTTAGGCATGCATGATACTTAGTTAATGGAAAACGTGAATCTTGTAGTTCATGGATATAAAAGGCGTCTTACTTCCGGAAAGGACATGACTCTGCAGAATGCAGATATCCTGAAAAAATTACAAACATAATTAATCATTAGAAAGTAAAATCCATCTCAATTGTCGATGTTACCCGAACTGGAACAAGAAAAGTAAAAGTGCAATGAAGCTGCTATTTAATTCAACTTTAGCTTTCATTGTTTTGGTTCTATTTCTTCTAGGTTTTCCTATCCAATTATATCCTCAAGGCTGTGGTTTTTCATTTTTCATGATAGATCATTCAATAACAAGAAAACAAGCCGAGAGGCTAAATAGTCCCCATAAGTCCAATACATACACAGAGGCCATCCACATGATGACCTAGACTCTCGAATCAACAAACTAAAGAAACAAGTGCAAATAGAGGCAGTAGAATCTGAGCTCTCTAACTACTTCCAATCAGCTAACAAATATAAAAACCATAGCATAACTCAGTCAACAAATACATAGATACAAAGAAGCCCAAGATGAAAAAATGCAACACTGAACCTAATGTTTTGAACCTTAGGACCTAGCAAAAATAATCTTCATCACTGATCTCCCCGTGCATTTCTGCTGTTTGCAAATTCTATCCAGGCAGCATGACCCTGAGTTAAGAACCTGAGCAGGCATCCACACATTTTGGAATTTCCATAGATTTCTGGATTTTCAAAGCCACCAAAGATTGTATGTGGTTAGCTGAATTCTTTCTTCTGAAACTTCTTTCCTATCCACATCACATACATTCCACCACCGAAGCTTAATGGATTCTGTTTTAGCAATCTCATTCCTACAGACATGAGCCAATTTCCAAATTCTTTGAGCCCTGCTGCAGTGTATAAGGACATGCTCCACAGTCTCCAACTCTTCTCCACATCCACAACACCAAGGGTCAATGTCTAATCCTCTCTTCTTTAAGTTTAGGCTTACAGGTAAAGAATTATTATAGCATTTCCAAACAAAGTGTTTAAGTTTAGGTTTGATTTTTAAGCCCCAATTTCTATGCCTTACCATTTTCTCCCACTTAGCAGATGTACTACTTTCAGCAATGTCTAAATCAGTTAGTTTACCAGCCACCAACTTAGAGTAAGAGCTTGCAACTGAAAACTTACCCTTGTTTTCAAGAGTTCATCGCCATTTGTCAACTAGAGTAGGATCAAGAGTATCAATATCAAGAATGGCCTCTGCATCATCCTGAGCATTCAGCAATCAATCTTCTATTTCAAGTTCTGCCATCATCCAGAATCAACGTTTCAACCCAACTCACTCTGCTCATCCCCAAAGAAGTCTTTTCAGGAATCGCAGTAGCAGTGCTAGATATCTAAGGGTCCTGCCAAACACTGATGTGTTTACCTGTTCTAACCACCACCCTGAAATGTTTCTTGAACTTATTTCTCACCACCAGCAAATTAGACCACAACCAAGAAGTATTATATGGTGTTTTTGCTTGGAGAACAGAGCAATCAACAAAATACTTTCCTTTAAGCACTTTAGTAACCAATAAGTTAGGGTGTGTCACTAACCTCCAAATTTGTTTAAGGATAAGAGCCTCATTGAATAGCCTGACATTTTTGAAGCCTAATCCTCCAACATCTTTGGGAAGGGTCACCATTTTCTATTGCTTCCAATGTACTCCAGTCTGTTGCTCTCTTTTGCTCCACCAAAAGCCTGTTGAAAGTCTAGAAATATCCTTGCAAATTCCTTTTGGTAAACTGAAACATGACATTGTAAAAACAGGGAGTGCACTTATCACAACCTTCAATAAAACCTCATTTCCCGCAGTAGATAGGAACTGATTCTTCCAGCTGACTAATATTGATCTCATAGAGTTAAGCACATATTCAAAAGAATCTTTTTTAGATCTATCTATACCTAGAGGCAACCCTAGGTATCTGGTAGATCTATGGACTTGGATTCCCCTCAAAATCTGACAATTATAACTTTGATGAGCACATAAGGTATTATTGCTGAAAAAAATGGAGCACTTCCGTAAGTTCACCTTTTGACCAGAGAAGAGTTGATATTTACTCAGAACTTGCATAAGGATATGGGCATGGAAGTCATCAGCTTTACAAAGCACCAAGGTGTCATCATCAAACATTAAATGAGTAATAACAGGACTTTGTCTAGCAATTTTCAAACCCTGAAACCTACCTCTCCTAGCTTCACCCAAAATCAATCTAGAAAATACTTCAGAAATTAAAATAAAAATATATGGGGAAATAGGAACTACTTGCCTAATCCCTCTTGAAGCTGAAATATACCCACTCATCTCACCACTCAGATTGAAAGAGAGAGATGGAGTGGAAATACAAGCCCACACCCGTTTAACAAACAAAGAATGAAAACCCATTTTCAAAAGCACTTTTCTCACCGCTTCTCATTCAATTCTGTCAAATGCCTTTCCCATATCTAACTTAACCATCATGAATCCCTGTTTTCCAATCCTATGCCTATTTAGAAAATGAACTGCTTCATGGGCCATAACAACATTTTCTAGAAGCTGCCTTCCAGGAATGAAGGTAGCTTGGTTGGCACTCACACAACAATCAAGCAGGCAAGGATTAATTGTGGAAGTTAAGATTTTGGAAATGACCTTATAAGCAACTCCACACAAGATAATGGGCCTAGAATGCTTGAGAGAAGAGGGGTTAAGACATTTAGGGATTAAGAAAATAAGAGTGTGATTCCAAGTAGTAACAAATTTCCCAGATTAAAAAAACTAAGGACAGCTGAGCAAAAATCCACTTTAATAATGGACCAAAATTTTTGAAAGAAGAGAGGGTTCATACCATCCTGTCCAGGTGCTTTCCCAGGATATAGGCTGAATAAGGCTTCTCTAATGTCATCTTCGGTGACTGGGGCTATAAGGCTAGCATTCATTTCAGCAGAAATAGACTTTGGTATCAATGGCAAGACCTCTTTACCTCCTCTAGACCCATCTTAGCTAAGAAGCTTTGCATAAAAGTCACAAATGTGTTGCTGAATCTCCTCCTTCGTGTCCCACACTTGATTCCTCTCATCCACCAACTTTGTGATTGCATTCATCCTTCTTCTTTGCATAGTCAAGGCATGGAAGAATTGAGAATTAGAGTCACCTTCTTTGATCCACCGAACTCTTGCTTTCTGTGCCCAAAATTCTTCTTCTTCTTTTATAATTCTATCTAGATCTATCCTTAGTCTTTCTCATTCCTCTCAATTTCTGTTAGCTCCCATAGTGCTCATAAGATCAAGCTTCTCTAAATTCTTTTTCTTCATCTAATCCCCTCTAAAGGAAGCACTCCACTTTAGTAAACCCAATCTAGTTGCTTTAATTTTTTCTGGCACTTGATGCATTGGAGTGCCAATTTGATGAGAATTCCATCCTTCCTGAAATGCTTCTCTGACCCCCTCTCTTAATTTGTAACCACTTCTTATCGAAATAGAACCTCTTTGGTTTTTGGTCTTTGATGTCAGGGTTATCATTTAATGAAAGCAGCCTATGGTCTGAAGAGCTCTTAAATATGCAATCCACTTTTGCATTCTGATGAGATGATAACCAACCAAAGGAGGCAAATATCTTGTCAGTTTTCTCTTCTATGAACCCTTCATCATCTCTGTTGTTTTCCCAAGTATAATGATGCCCAATTAACTGTGACTCTTGCATTCCCATTCTTGCAATAAATTCATTAAACCCTTTATACTCCCAGTCTGCTTTCACCCTCTCTCCTGACTTTTCACTTAAATCACATATCTCATTCCAATTACCTCCAAGAATCCACTTCCTTCCCCACTTGTTGCTTGCAGCTTCCAAAAACCTCTATTGATGCACTCTTTCTCTCTTGTTTGAACTGGCATAGACAAACATAATCTACAAAGAATCATCCTCCTTTGCACCTCCCACTTCCACCTTAATGCAGAATTGGTTGCTAATAATCTGTTTGATCACCATCTCACTTCCCCTAAGCCCTTGAAGATCTACTGCAAACCATCTATCTCTAAACCCAATCTTATTGCAAACAAACCTAATAAATTATTTTTGTTTATTAGTTTCTGAAATGAAGACAAAATTTGGGTGGTGAAGTCTTGAAGACTCCTTAATTTGGGCAACTGTAGAGGGTCCACCAAACCCTCTACAGTTCCACATGAATAGTTTCATTGATCAACTAGGGGCCACTCAGGGCTGGCCACCCCCACCTCTATTAAAGCATTCTTCTGTTTCTTACCCCTCTAACCAGTTCTGTCTGTGGTTCTTCTTCAATGATCTCCAATGATTCTGCTATCTTCCTTCTCCTAGTGAAATGTTCTGATTGCTCTGCACCTCGATTCTTCTGGCCCATTGCCATAGGAGTTTGGTTTTCTTTTCCAGCTTCTCTTCTTTTGTGTAATAGTCTCACTTTTTTCTGTCTAATGCACTTGATGCTCACTGGTAGTGATTTGATTGGTGATTGTAGCCTCTGTCTCCATCTCTATAGTAGTGCCACTTGCTTCCCCTTGGTAACTTTCTACACCTTCTAAAGATGAGGATAATAATGTTAAGGTGAACACTTTCTCTCCTCCTTCTGTTTCAATAAGGCTATGTTTGGTAAAACTAGTTGATAGCTGATAAGCTAGCTTATAGCTTAAGTGTAATTTTTGAGCTTATAACTTATGACTTATAGCTGAAAAACTAGCTTATATGATAAAAGTGTTTGGTAAAATTAGCTGATAAGCTAACTGATAAGTGTTTGGTAAAAAGATACCTAAAGTAGCTTATGAGATAAGCTCGAACTTTTTAAAAAAGTTTGTCCTACCAAACGAAGCTTATTTGAATACAGGAATCTTATAAGCTAACCGAATAAGGCTTATCAAACATAGCCTAAATGTTTTCCCTCCCTGTGCAACAACCTATGTAGGTCTGATTTCATTCTCCATATTTTCTTGGACTCTACTTCCCGCTGACTTGTTTCCTTGATCTTGTTCTTCGCTATCTTTGTTTAACTCTGGGATTGCATTGGGAGATTCTGTATATTGGCTCCCAGGATGAAGAAACCCTCACATTAAACCAACCCTCAATGGTAAAGAACTCTTCTGAAAGAGAATTGCTACTCCCCTAAGAGAGAGCTCCTTTGGTTGGGAAACAACAGAGTTAATATCTGTTCAAGGCTCTGGTTCACTTGCATAAAAAGAGTCCAATCCACCCATCGTTATCACAGTGAGCAAACAACTTTGGAATTATTTCACTCTCACGGAAACACCAAGATTAGTGCAATTCATATAACACAAACATGGCAACCAAGCCGATTGAAGAAAACATTGTTTAACAAAGGAACCACTAAGCCAGAAATATTCAAATACTTAATACAACCGTAGCACATGGAGGAACTTCAAAACACCCAAATGTGTAAACAGACAATATGCATAGACATTTACATAACATCTCATAGACATTTACATAACATCTCACAGGTTCTTCAATTCAAATAAAATACGATTTACTTTAGTTACTGAACTTGGCATTCATCACACATATTAGCAGCATCTTCAACTTTTCATTTCCCTAAAATGGACTTGATCCACCAGATCCCCTTTGTGTCATTCGGTGCACTCTCACTTTCTGGGGGTGTATCTGAATGGGGTGTTTTGTGTAGCTTGCTGACATCATACCCTTCTTCTTTAGCCTTCTCAACAAGCTGATTGTAGGTTTCATCATCGAGCCTAGGCTGCCGGCTCAGTATCTGTAAACCAAATAAAAAAAGAGCTAGTTAGAAGTTTATGGTCATATATCAAACCCTTGCATAATTGAGTACTAAAGATTTTCTGCTTCCATTTCGAGTTGGATTTTAATAATTAAAAAGATTTTCCAACTTATCAAGCTGTATTCTTAACAACCACTCACTTATAATCTAAATCTAATTGCAACGAAGAACTATCCCAACTCTCCACTTGTTTCGCCTTCAAAGCAGTAGAATCACTTGAATGAACAAACCGTAACAAATTCTGCTAGTAACCACAGTTCACACACTTGGGTATTATTTCACCACCATATGATTAACTCCATGCGAGGTGTTAAATTCATAAAACAAGACTTAAGAAAATCGCATACCAAATACTGTAGCATGCGTACACAAATAGTTCAAAGACTAGCATAACAAGACCCAAGATCGTAATCCCAAACATTACTCCTGAATGGCTAAAAGAGCTAACATGTGAAAACACTACAACAGTTATCTATCGTCAATGGAGAAAATCAGTGATCCAAAGTAACTATTATCTTCCACGTGAATTCAATAACATGATACATTGAAAGCCTCGCATCGATTTCATCAATGCAGAATAGTAGCCAAGTATAGTCAATTTGAGTTCTGTTCAATTCCCATTAATGGTGACTTGAACATAGGAGTATTAATTTTATATGGCCTTTAGTTGTGACAGAGTTGTTTGTTTATTCCCTCCTCTCGGACTAACTAAAGCTGCATAAGCCCAAACAGTTACATAAACCTAAACAATCAATCACAATCACTGCACAGAAATTTGAAATAATCTACACAAGAAGCAACTCAAGAAATCTCATGACAGCCCAAAATTCTGAATATCAACCAAGATAAGTCTGCCCAAAACAAAAAACCCAAGATAAGTCTGCCCAAACAA
>BKCP01005028.1:180297-190319 GCA_008636005.1 Striga asiatica | reverse complement strand
ACGAACTTACCCAAAGATACCTCCTGGAAGGCTGACCAATCACCGCATACTGATAATCCTGGTCGATGTACAACACCCAATAATCGCCGGTGACCGGAATTATAGGCAGAAAAGGGGGCACATAGAATCTGACCTTGAGCTTGGCCTCATCGCTCTTGGGATCGGCCTTGTAGGCGGTGCCCTCAATGAAGCCCCTTTTGCCGTCGTTCCAAGTCTCGTTCAGGACATGGACAGTGCCGTCTGGGTTGAGATTGTAGGTAGCCCTCGTGTCCACGCCATTTTTGGGCTGAAATCTCGAAGGGAAAGAAGCAATTTCAAACCATCTGCCCATGTACCTCTCTATATCCAAACCCGTCACCACGTTCATCTCTTTGCTCCCCATTTTTTGACCTTTTTTTCTTTTTCAATCTCTGTTTCCTTGTCGCAGGACAGGAAACTGGAATACGGTAAACCCTAGTATGAGCAGATTGGGGATTTTCGAAATGATTCCCACTGCGTAGAGGTTTTTCTTTTTCTTTCTTTCTTNTCCTTCTTCCGCTCTTGATAAGGTTAACGTAAGGACGGAAGTTGGTCACCGATTGGATTTTAAAGACGAGAAAAGAAAAAGGGATAGGGCGACGTGGATGGATTACAGCCTCTTACGTGTACACGTGGATATTCTGGAAAATGCCAGATCATAAGCATGAACAATATCGGTGTACTAAGGGCATCTATAACGGGAGGTTTGTGCACAGGTTTGTAAACTCAAAGCTGGAAGTTTAAGCATTAAAGTACATAGGTTTAGGGAGTGATTGTTTATCATTTTAATTAAAAAAATCAATCAAAACTCATATTTAACTCAACTTTAACTCAATTTCACTATCTCTAATATTATCAATATAATTAAATAATATCAACCAATCATTCTTACACATCGCATCAACTTTAATTCATTATTCATTCACTCACATAATTTTAACTAACCATCACTTCCAATCATTTTTCTCGTACTTTTACATTCTATCAACTTTAATTATGTTATTTTAAATATTATTTTAATATATCCACTAACAACTAATCATATCATCTTTTTTTTCAAAATTAACTATAGTTCAAAAAAATTAATTAAAATCTAGTTGAATTTATAAACAATCACCCCTTTAAGGTTTGAGTTTTCAAACCAGCTTTGACAATGCACTCCCGTGTTAAAGCTTCAAAAAAAAAAAGTTGAAAAAGTAGGACGTGAAATACACACCCAATTTAAAACAACTGAATGTGAACCACAAGCTGAAAACTCGCGTAGCATGCCTCCAAAAAAATCTGCCACCTTGTCCCCCACTTGCCTCCACCACTTTGTTTGGTTTGTTTTTTTTCGTTTTTTTTAATATTTTACTTATCATAAAAAAGTCTTCATCTATTTATTTAACTTTCTTTACTCATTTCTAATTTATATTTAGTAAACTTTTCTCTCTATTTTTATCAACTTTTTATTTATATTTCATAAAATTTTGTCTCTTTCCTTTGTAATAAAATTTTCTAAATTTTTATATTTTTTTATATTACTTAGGATTATACATTATTTTAAAAAATTTATAATAGTTATTGCAACATTTAAATTAATTAAAATAATAACGAGTTGCCGTTGTTTTCGAAAAATAACAATTGAAAACTAGGTATTTTCGAACAAGAACGAACACTAAAAATATTTGCTTATTATTTTATAATTAAAATTATTGAATTATGAACTTGAATTGTTATTCTATTTAATTTTATGTTTTTTANAAAAAAAAGCAAGGTCCCATGCATCAGTGAATGTCATCCATCAACTTTTGCATTTTGTACAGCAACTTTGAATTGAAGAGTATCTTTAAATTTGCTTTCAATCTTTTATTTCTTTCTTTTTTGTCAGATTTTGGAATGGTGATGGTCAAAAAGATAAAGCTGCATGTGTATTGTCATCCATCAACCATTTATATTTGTCGGATGCTTTAATTTGAATGTTGAACTGATAAGAGCATCTCTAATGTGAGATGTTGACTTAATAAAATGTTAACCACATCATCAAGTTATAAAGTGAAAACAAAAATTAATCTCCAATCCATAATGTTATGGACTCTTTTATGCTGACATGGAGACAATAAACATCCAAAGTGTGAAGCTCACTTTCTAGTTTTCCAAAGAGTGTTTGAAAGCCAATCATAAAAAATCTAACCTATTTTAAGCTTTAGAAAGGGATGCATTGGAGATTTGCATTCCAAGTTAAAGTCTTCTCTTTTGACATTCATATTACATGGATTTACATTCCATTCATCATTTGACATGTGTTCAAATTTAATTAATGTTCAAAGTGGAGCATTGGAGATGCTCTAAGAATTGCCATTGAAATTTTTTGTCTATAAATGAGATTGTTTTCTCTACAATGTTCCATAAACTATTACATCTTTCATTAGGAAACAAAATTAGTCATATCTTCAATATCTCTCAAGCTGTAATGGATAATAATCCATACAAATCCTACCCAAATATGCCGAACTCATCGGAGGATGACAATCCGTCTTCCGTAAATTTACGTTTTACACGAAATATGCAATTTTCTCAATTTCCTAGAATGCAACTACAACCCCAGTTTCAAAATTTTCCTTTTCAAGTACCTGCACCAATGCTTTCTTATCCAAATTCACAAACTTCAGAGCAAAATTCCTTTCCCCCATCACCAAATTTAATGACCATGAATCAATCTCAGTATATGTGGTCAATGCCGCCCAATATGGCATGCCGAATGCATTTGGGATGCCTTATCAACAAGGAAATTTCATGCCGACTGGATTCTCTAGTAGCCCCATTGAAGTCCCAAGACCTTGCACGATCCCGGAGGTTGAAGGACTTGACAACATTTGCCTTGATACGGATTCAGAAAAAACCAAAGAAGTTGAGCCTAAAAGACGGGGTAAAGCGACAGCAATGCCGTGGACACATGATGAGGATGTTTTACTATGTCGAGCTTTCTGTACCATCTCAAGTGATCCGGTCATTGGCGCTCAGCAAACGTCCAAAGGTTTTTGGAGGCGAATTGTACAGTACTATAATGAAGCTGGTGAAGCACGAAACCTCACTCAGAGAACTATGAAGTCAGCAAAATCTCATTTTTATGCGTTTCATGGAGATTGCCTAAAATTTAACGCGTCAATAAACAGGTTTCGGGCTGATCAAAGAAGTGGTGAAAATAATGCAATTGTTTTGCAGAATGCATTAATGGAGTGGAATAGCGAGGGAAAAAAGAAAGGAGGCTTTAAATGGCTTCATTGTTGGGAGGTATTGAAAAATAATGCCAAATTTGATGGGGCATCTCAGACAACCCGAGGAGGAAAGAAAGCCAGAATATCTGATACTGGAGATCACACTTCTGGCTCTGGGCAAGATGTCGAGCCTAGTAGTGATGGTGAGGACAGATATGTGCGTCGATCAATTGGCCAAAAAGCAGCAAAGGTTGGGAAGAGAAAGAGAAAAGCAACAGCAGGAGGAAGCACCGGTGCAGATGTCGACCGTCTGTTGGCTGAGATTGGTCAGGTTAAAGAAATTCATCTGAAGAAACAAAAGGATTTGGAAAAACTAGTTCGTATAGAGTCATGGAAGACGTACAGAGAAATGCTAAAGGAGGATAATTCAACCATGACAGAAGAAGAATTGCAAGCCCACTAGGGACTTCTTGCCGTGCTTAAAGAAGAGTTGGATCTAAACTGATTATTTATGTTGTTTGAAGTTTTTATCGTTCTATAATTTAAATGTTATGCCTTGTTTATCTAAGTTATTATGTATTGTGTTAAATTTTATGAGTGTAAGCAATGTTTGTTGTTGTTTGATCTATTTTAAAAAGAGCTCATTTTTTCACTTGTTTTTTTAAAAACACATCTAACACGTTCTTATACCATACAATTAAATTCAAAATTTATTCGGAGACAAAAATAATGTTAGTTTTATTTCACCAAAAATAACATACATATTATTAAGAGTTACAGTGTTTATCTATTGGTTCAACATCCACATTTGATTTATTACCCACTACACACTTTTCACCTAATATATTAAACCTAACAAACTAACCACTACAACATAATACCTATCACATTATTACACCACACTTCTCACTTACTCCACCACACATGCCACTTAACACATCCTAACCAACACAATCACTTTTTACTATAAATAGTATAGTATCATCAACTACACAACCACATCCAAAAACATCTTTCAATTCCTTCTTTATTCTTCCTTCTTATTGTTTTCCCAATTTTCACAAATATAAATATTTTTCAATTTTCTAAAATGGTTGGCCGTAATAACGATAGAGTCTCATATCGTTCTTTCTTGAACGATATGCTTGACGACTCTTTGGAACAAGCTGAATTTGCCTTGATGGAGGCCACGGCTATGCACTTGCAGCAAGGCGGGCAAGATGAAAGTTCAAGTAGGCGTGAAAGACGAGAAGTGCCTCGAAATCGTGAAGCTGGACATGCCCTGCTGATAAAAGATTATTTTGCTCCCGGTCCCATATACCACGAAGGCTATTTTCGTCGTAGATTCCGTATGTCCAGACGACTATTTTGTCGGATCGTTCAGGATGTCGAAAGCTATTCTGATTATTTTAAGTGTAAATCAAATGCGGTACGAAGACCAGGTTTTACACCAATTCAGAAATGTACTGCGGCTATACGTCAACTAGCGTACGGAGCTCCTGCCGATCAATGTGACGAATACCTTCGTATGTCAGAGCAGACGGCGAATCGAAGTCTGCTCGAGTTTTGTTGTGATGTGCGAGAAATATATGCACCCCAATATTTGCGGCCCCCAAATGCCAATGACATCCAAAGAATACTTACATTACACGAGGAGAAACATGGTTTTCCTGGCATGTTGGGAAGTCTAGATTGTATGCACTGGGAGTGGAAACATTGTCCAGTTGGATGGCAAGGCTCGTACACTCGAGGGGACCATGGGGTACCCACGATTATGCTTGAAGCAGTGGCATCACAAGACCTATGGATCTGGCACGCATGTTTTGGGCTTGCGGGCTCACGAAATGATATAAATGTACTTCACGATCTCCTTTATTTAATGATGTTTTACATGGTGTAGCTCCAGAAGTCAATTTTGTGGTAAACGGGACTCAATACACCAAGGGATACTATTTAACAGACGGTATCTATCCAGAGTGGGCTACATTTGTCAAAAGCTTTCAATGTCCAGAGGATCCAAAAAGGAAAAACATTCAAGCAAAGGCAAGAGGCTGCAAGAAAAGACGTTGAGCGTGCTTTTGGGGTCCTCCAGTCAAGGTGGGCAATTATACGGGGTCCTTCTCGTTTTTGGTATAAAGAAGATCTTAGCGAAATTATGTTGTCGTGTATCATTTTACATAACATGATAATCGAGGACGAAGGCGAAGGAGCTACCAACTGGTCTAATGATGAATTTGAACCACCAGTGCCGGCGCGTGAAGTGGTGCCTCCAAATTTTCAACGGTACTTGCAGATAAGAGCTGAGGTGCAAGACAGACAAATCCATCATCAACTTCGACACGACTTAGTTGAGCATATTTGGAATGAATCTACTTCCCAAGATTAATATTTAGAAAATATTGTACTCAAAATTAATTTTTATGATAATGTGTGTTCTATGTTTCGTAATTTTTATAAGTAAAAATATATATTCGTACGTACTTCACACTATATAATTATATATATTTTAGATGTACTTATGATAAATATAAGAATATTTACATTTAGTGAAGATAAAAAATAGAGTTATAATTTTAAAATATTAATAAAATATAAGAGTATAATATTAACTAAAAGTAATTGGGAAATATGTGGGACCCATAAAAAGTGAGGTTTATGGGATTTATGGTTATTGGAGGTTTATGAGTGCATGAGTAAGGATGATGTGTTAGATGATGTGGTGTGTTGAGAAGTGTAAAAGTGAAGTTTATGAGGTTTATAGAATTTTATGAGTAAAGATGCTCTAAGTATAAAAAAAAAAACTCGTGTACTACACGAGTGATTGATAAAATAATTAAATGTATAATAAAAAATAAAAAAAGAATTATATATTTTGTTGAATTTGAAAAAAATAAATAAAGACCAATATATAATAATTCATAATAAATAATTAAGTGAATTAACAATATTATTTTAAATTCTAAAAACTAATTTATATACATCATTAATTTTATATATAATACTTTTATTTAAAACACATAAGAGAATAATATGAAAAAACACAATATTTCGAAATAAAATTTATAGAAGAAGAAAATAAATAGATTTATATTAAATGATTTAAATATATTAAATATGTGTATATATATATATATATGGTAATACGAACCTAAGTTATTTGTTATAAAAAATTAATAATTTTTGTCCAAGTCATATTACAAATCATAATATTTTTTCATGTAAGATTACACGCTCGTTCTGAAATTATAATATTTTTCCATGTAAGATTACGAAGCGTGCGAAGCTGCTCGTTCTGAAATTATATATAAAAAACATTGGAAAGTTTTTTATCATTCTGAGAACAGAAACGAGTCACATGATATACCTAAAAACAAAACATTAGGAGAAAATCCAACATATAAAAAAATTAAAAACAAAATCAGGAAAAAAAATGCTAACAAAACGTACACCATACGAACAGGATCTGAAATAAAAAATGAAATATAGAAATCTCAATTTACAAAGCTTATGAGGCTCAGATCTGTTGTTTATTAGAGACTCCGACCACGCCATGGCTGCAAATTCAACGGTTGCCAGCAATTAAAAGGAGAACAATAGAAAATATTCCCCAATAACTACAGGCCATCCGCGATGCCCCGCCAAGATACGGGTCGGATGCCCGATCCATCAGCTCAGAGAGAAAAAGAGAATTATCGTCACAGCCCCAGTTATACAGGTGGATGCTCATTTGAGATGCAACTTTCAGGGTATAGTCAAAGCTTTACACAGGAAAAATAAAATAAATAAATAAATAAAAACTGTAGTACTTGTTCAGTGATCCTTCTGAAGGGTCGTTGCCATAACTTTTTTTCCTCAAAATAAATTGAAGAAATCATGGAGAAGAAGAAATCATAGAGAAGTACAGAGGGGGCAACAACCCTTGGCGAATTGAACCCACTGCAAAAACCCTCATTCTTCCTCGTCTGAGCCGATGGAATTGGGAAAGCAATTGTGGGAATCCAAACCTTCTTTAATAGTTATTAATACTATAGGAGAGAAGGGTAATGATGTGGTTTGGGCTGAACTACTTTATTTACTCGTGTCTCACAAATTAGTGAGTCAGCCGATTGTAAGTCTTACAGCTAGGCATGGAACTCGGAGAATTTCGAATCGTTTAACCGAAATTACTCCGAACCGAAAAATATCCGTTAACCGTTTCTTTCTCCGAACTAAAAAAATAATTGGTATGGTTCTGGATATTTCATAAATATCCGTACCGAGAATCAAACCGAACCGTCCCGTTCCGTACCGAACTGAAGAACCGAAATTAAGAACCGAATTATGAAAATAGATGCGTGTTATTAATATATTTTATGTCAACTTTGATCCTATATAATTTAAAAAATTTTAAAATGCAAATAAAATATAGTAATCTATACTTATATAAAAAGTCATCCTATTTACTAAAAATATTAGGCAGAAAAGTCAAAGTAATTAATGTTTGCTGAAAATAGAATGACATTATTTTCAATTTGTTTTGGTATTTATATATATATCTAGAATACTATCCAAAACTAAAATTTATATTTTATTGATTCATAGAATCCATACTACCCAAAAATACTAATGGTTGTTACAAATATATATCTAGAATACAAGTAACTAATCTGAAGTTTACATAAATAAAAATATCATTTGATATCAATTTTATTTTTTATATTTTATCCAAAATACTAATGGTTGTTAGAAATATATATCTAGAATACAAGTAACTAACCAGATAAGGATTTGAAAAAAATATCCTACTGATAGATACTAATGATTTACTTGGAATATAATCAAACGAAAATGTCATTTAACATAATTTAGAATTTTAATCGCTTATTAGTGTAATGATATATCTAGTCAAATATTACACTAAATTTTTTATAATTTTTCTACCATTGGGTTGTTAAAACCAAATATATCTATAATCATAAATCCTAATTCTTAATCCTATATGAATTTGAATTAAAATCTACAACCGTATACCAATATTTGAATTATTCATAGAATCCACAATATCCAAAATACTAAATATATTTTGTTGGAATAAAAAAAAAATGTACAAACTAATTAATTATTCCGATATGCAGTTAAAAATTAAGATTGATAAGCATGAGATTATTTGTTAAACTAATCCGATTTTTTATAAAATGATATTTTGAATATAAAAGTTATACCAAGATTTTAATACTTCTTAGACTCCACAATTTACAAAATATCTTTGGTTGTTAAAACAATATATCTACAATCCAAGCAACAAATCAAAAAATATATACTATATATTTGCAATAATTCGAAATGCACATTCTAATCACACTCTTTTGGTTTGTTAAAAAAATCGGTATATTGGTATAAGAACTCGGTTTCATTTTTAGGAAAAACTAATGATTCTGTTCATTTTTTCTAAATCAAAGTCTTGAACTTTATTTTAAACAAAATAAAATGGCATGAAAATTCCTATAAATCTCTACTTTTTTCCTACTAATTCTTTTTTTAATAAATAAGATCCTTAACTTTTTTTAAAAAAAATATAATTTGTTAACTAATAACTAATAATACGCATTTTTAGATAAAATTCGAACACACATGTAATATTTTACGTGCATAAAATCAAACAAAAAATATTGTAAATAAGAAAGTTCTCAATAATATATAAATTTTATTTTCAGGATATTTTTAATTGCACGAGACAATTTAAATAAAAAAATACTTTTTAAAAAGCAAGTAGGTAATAAATGCTCTCGTGCATCGCACGGGCACTGTACTAGTAACAATTAAGATTCACTTACATTTCATGTTTACTAATACTTGATCTACAATTGAATTTCCCATGTTAAAAAAAATAAAATTGAATGAAAGGTTAAAGATTTAAAAGAAAAAAGAAAAAAATTTAAGCTTTACTTAAAGCTGTCGATACTTAGCCTTAGTTTATCTTATAACTAACATGGTATAGAAGGTAAAATAAATATTATTTTAATATAAAACTTTATTATATTTTGTTGGCATTTTAAATTTCAATGTTCGTTGAATTTTGTCTTGACTAAAATTTAAGGTTACTTCAAATGTTGATTTAAAAATAAAATCTTTAGTATGATAAAGTATTGATGAATGTTGTATTTTAAAAAAAACATATAAAAAATAAGATATAACTAGGTGGTCGTTCCAAAAAATTTTAAAATGATAAGAAATCTCCGAATATCTGAACTGAACCGAACCGTCCCGATAGTTCCAAAAATCGAACCGAACCGAAAAATAGAAATCTCCGAACCGGACCGAACCGATTTTTTAGTACGGTTCTGGAGATCGAATTTTAGTAATCTCCGAACTTCGGTACGGTTCTGGAGATTTATTAATCTCCGAACCGTACCGACCCATGCTCGCCCCTAGTAAGCCTTGTAGTGGAATGAAATCTTCATTATTATTTTTTCTAATAAATTATATATTTATACTATAATATATTATATTTTAATATATTTATTTTTTAGTGCATAATGTTTTAAGGGCAACTTCTCCTAAAATCCCTAACTCCCTTTTCAACTTCCTCCTCAGTCCCTATGTGTCTTTTTCTTCCTTTGAACTCTCTACCCTCATAATCTTGTTCCACTTAAATCCCTAGTGTTAAATTAAATCTAAAAGAAAACAAGTTATGACATCATCCCACTACAAGGTAATATTACATATTATTTTATTATACATTTTCCTTTTCTTATACCTACATTTTTCTTTTTCCTTTATTTTATTTTGTTGAAACTTCTTCCCCACACATCTCTCCTCTCTCCCGTC